>JAGKTI010012013.1:0-25340 GCA_018397915.1 Birgus latro | reverse complement strand
ATTCCCAAGTCCCAGTAGCCCTCCTTGGGGCCCAGTAGTCCTCCTACATCTCCACATGCCACCACTGCGGTGCTAACACCTACTATCCATACTGAAAACATGCTTGGGTTGTCGTACATGACTGGTATACTGGTACGAGCGGAAGTGTTTTACGTGTCGGAGGGTCATCTGGCAGATCAGGAAAGTCTGCCTTTTATGAAATTCAAATCCTTAAATTGTTCCCTGCCCCAGCCAGGATTCGTGGCGAAAGAAATGGGTCAGTGGAATAAGTATATCATATTACAGATGGGGCTACTGAAGTAGGGAACTGAATTAGATGTCAAAAAGACCAACAGCAGTTAGGAAGAACATGATATAATGGAAGGAAAAATACGGTGATTCTTGGAGGAAGTCTGCAAGAAGGGGGGAACGGAGGTGATATAAGAAAGGAAAAGAAATACGTTGCTGTAGAGCCTAAAAAGGACAGTCAAGGAAAATAGGCCGTAAGGAGAGGGACAGGATAGCATTGCAGCGAGTATGGACAGGTGGGCAGTCACCATACATCAAATAGCAGTAGGCAAATCTCGTTTGCCCAATTTTAAGACGAGCAATAGCAGTCTCCCACCTCCTATTACAGTGGCAAGGAGTCAACCAGAAGGTTATAAAGGGTTTAATAACACGGAGTTTATTATTAATGATAGATTCCCAACAAGACTGCCACCAATGTTGAAGGAAGGAAGATAGGGCGGGAAGGAAATCAGAGACTGGAATGAGGAAGGAAGAAGAGGTATCCCCTGCAACAGCCACGCAAGCCAACTGATCGGCTCGTTCACTGCCAGCGATGCCCACATGTCCAGGGACCGAACAGAACTGGACTGTTTTTTGACGAGAGGAGATACGGAAAAACTATTCCAAGATACGAAAGACCAAAGGGTGAGAAGCAGGTGACTGAAGAGGGGACAGAGCACTATATGATCAGAGAATATCACAAATGAGGGAGAGGAGGCACGACAAGTATACCACAACACAAACAAAAGGGAATCTAACTCTGCTGTTAGATCAATTGCAGAAGCAGGAAGGCTAAAATGATAAAAGGCGTCAGAAAAGAGAACCGCGAACCCAACACCCGCAGGGGTTTCTGAGCCCTCAGCGTATAAAGGGACTGCAGTTGAATGGGCGGGAGAGATGGTCAGAGAACTGGGAACGGAGAATGAATGAAGAAGAATTGGACTTGGAATAAGGGAAAATGGAAGGAAAACGTGGGATCGCAGAAGTAGCCATGGTGGAAAAAGACATGTGCAGAAAGATAAAACATTACAAGCAGTATATAAGGGAGGAATGCGAGCTCGAACTGCAAAAGGTGGCTTGATCCTAGGATGTGAGGAAAACATGTCAAGTCAAGACTGGGAGGAAGTAGAGAAGAGGTATGAGGAAAACAGTGCGACTTAGCATAGGCACGAGGAGAAAATAAAGCACGAAAGCGGAAAAGTGAAGGAATTCCTGATTCAACATAAATACTCTCAACTGAGGAAGATTTAAAAGCGCCAAGAGCCAAACGCAAACCATGATGATGCACAGAATCGAGAATAAACTTGGAAAGCATAATCAAGTTTGGAGAGAACGAGAACAATATGGAGACGAAGAGTAGCCAACACGAGACAAAGTTTGTAAGAGACAGAGGCGTTGCAAGGCAGAAATTTTCAAGTAGGCAATATGATCCTTCAAAGTAAGACAGGAGTCGAAAGTAAGGCCAAGAAAGGAAGCGGAAGTTTTGTATGGGGGAGGAGAGCAATAGAGAAAAAGAGGCGGTTGAGAAATAAGATGAGAGCGAGTAAAAGTAATAGCATGAGACTTAAGAGGAAAGAACCGAAAACCATGAGAAATAGCCCATTCTGAGGCAGCAGAAACAGCATGTTGAATAAGCACACCAAGGGCAGAGATATCAGAGTTTGAGGCATACATTACAAAGTCATCTATGTATAAAGAAGGGCGAACCCCAACTGGGAGACAAGAAACAATCTCATTAATAGCCAACAAAAAGAGAATAGTGCTAATAACACTGCCTTCGGGAACACTTCATATTGAGGGAATGGATCCGAATAAGTATGCTGAACACAGACTCTAGAGAATCGAACTGATAGATACTTCTTTAAGAAAACACTAAGGTTATCACCAATACCACAAGAACGAACGGTGCGTAAAATGTAGTAGCACTAGGCTGTGTCATAAGCCTTGTCTAGGTCAAAGAACACTGCAACAACATATTTTGAGTGGCAAAGGCTGAGCGGATATAAGTCTGTAGATTTAGGAGGGGGTTTAGGTACCGCGAGCTTTTTGAAAACCAAACTGTGATGATGACAAAAGCTGCTTGGCTTCTAGGAGCCACATAAGACGAATATTTATCATATGATCGAACATTCTGAAGATACAACTAGTAAGAGCAATGGGGCGATAATCTAGAGGGGCATGGCCTTGCTTTCCCAGCTCAAGAAACCGGAGAATTATGGCATTACGAAAAGAGGGAGGAAAAACACCCTCTGTGCAGATACGATTATAAATAGCTAATACTAAGGCCAGGGCCTGGGGGGAAAGGAGACGGAGCATATTATAGTGTATGCCATCAGGACCCTCGCAAGTGTTCTTACAAAGAAGTAGGATGGAGGACAATTCATGGAGCGTGAAAGATACGTTATGCGACTGACTAGAGGACAGCTGGACGACAGCAGGCATACATTCAGCAGTAGGTTTAAGGGCATGGAATTCAGGTGAGAGATGAGAGCCGCTACTAACACTACCCAAATGAAAACCTAAGCCATTAGCAACTAGATGAGCATCTGCAACTGACTCCCTATCCAAATGGAGGACAGGGGAAGCCATGGGAAGATCCTTTCCGGCTATTTTCCGTATACATTTCCAGACGGAAGCAGTGGGCATATTGGTAGTAATAATGGAAACGTATATTCTCCAGCTATGGCGTTTAGCCCATTTAACAATCTTACGAAGAAGATTGCGGGCCTTTTTAAATAGTAGAAACGCACTCTGTTCATCCGGAGGAATGAATGAATGAATGAAGATGCGACATGGCGGCGCAACAGCGGAGGTCAAATGCCGCTGAACACAAACAATAAAAGAAAATCAATATATATAATAATAACAATAAAAAGCAAAGAGAAAATCGATGCTTAAAACAAACCGACTATATATAAGAGACATAATAAAATACAAAGAAAAACAATGCTTAAAACAAACCAACAGTATATAAGAAGCGACCAAAACTAAAAAACTAAAAATATAATGGAAAGATAAGGGTTAAAACTAGTACATTATCATTAAAACACAAGCTAAAATATGGTAAAGCTCTATAGCTTGCGGAGAAGGCCAGAACGCAACACAAAGCAGAAGGTACTTCCCCCCATAACACAAGCCTCTTCCCCAAGCACTGAGGAGAGAAGGTACGAACCGTTGTTGGGTCGACATCTAGAGAGGTACCGCCGATGAAGGTCCCCAAGACTGGGGCACTCGACAAGGAGATGCCGCACAGTCAAAGGAACCAGACAGTCATCACAATAGGGAGGGGGCGCCCTCTCCATCAAAAAACCATGAGCCAGCCTAGTGTGGCCAATCCGAAGACGAGCCAAAGCTGTTTCCCACTGACCGGACAGTCCCACATATCCCCCATCACCCAGGTTCCGACGAATGCTGTGGAGTTTGTTCGCCCCTGCTGCATCCCACCTCCTCTGCCAGCAGGAACGGACAGCCCCCACAGTGGCCACGCATAAATCCTCTGATGGGACACGGCAATTGGAGAGGAAGGACGAGAGGCAGCAGCTCTAGCCAGAGAGTCAGCACGCTCATTGCCAACGACCCCTACATGTGCAGGGACCCAAAACAGCTGTAGAGAGTATCCTCGCCTGAATAATAAGAAGAGCCATTCCAAGACAGCTAAAACTAGGGGATGTGACGGGAAGCCATGAGACAAAGCTTGTAAGGCTATGGCTGAGTCACTAAAAATGGTAAAAGAAGCTGGAGGAAAGCTAAAAATCATTTCAACCGCAACTAATATGGCATTAAGTTCAGCAGTAAAAACAGATGTAGAAGGAGGGAGA
Source organism: Birgus latro (assembly GCA_018397915.1). Lineage (NCBI taxonomy): Eukaryota > Metazoa > Arthropoda > Malacostraca > Decapoda > Coenobitidae > Birgus > Birgus latro. Next base: position 21,255 of record JAGKTI010012013.1, on the reverse strand, counting down.
CTCCCACCACGGCTAAAATCACGAAAAATTACACCAAAGTCTGTCCCTGCTCGGGATTTAGAGCCATCCGTATATACAGGAACTGAGTCACTATGAATAGAGGCATGTTCCAAAAAATAAGACAGAGCTACCTGTGAGGAAATAGATGCCTTCCTCACGAGGAAGTAATCACATGGTTGCACTTCTGGGAGAAGCCAGGGAGTCACTCGGAGGATACGCACACGGCAAACAGGGGAGGAATGGACACCCAGCTCCCCCATGGCAACCCTCGCTCTGTACCCAAACGGGTGTGGATAGCGAGGATGGGCGTAATAAAAGGGGAAAAGAGGGACCTCAGATGCAGCCTGACAACTTAATGAGTTCGGAAGACGGTGAAGGCGTGCCAACACTGCACCACCAAGGACTGTCGGCGGAGATCCAGTGGAGGTTCGTTTGCATCAACCAGCAGACCTTCTATAGGGGAAGACCGGAAAGCCCCAGTTGACAGATGAATCCCAGCATGATGAACCGAATGTAGTGGTCTCAGCCGGGGCTCAGTAGCAGAAGAATATACCACACACCCATAGTCCAATTTGCTCCTCACTAAGGCGCAGTAAAGTCGGAGCAGGCTGGTCCTGTCCGCGCCCCAAGACAAGTGAGATAGGGTTCGTAGGAGGGACAAGGCACGGAAGCATGATAGTTGTAATGAACGGATGTGAGGTACCCACGTCAGTCTCCTGTCGAAAATGAGCCCAAGAAACTTTGTCTCGTCCACACATTGCACCCTCTGGCCATATAACTGGAGGTCTGGGTCAGGGTGAACACCTCTCAAACGGCAGAAATGTAAGGCCACCGTCTTTGTTGGGGAGAAACGGAAGCCGTGCATGGTGGTCCACCGAGAGACCCTATCTATAGCGAGCTGCATGCGACGTTCAGCCACGGACATTCGGGAAGCTGCATATCATAAAGCCAGATCATCAACATACAGTGAGGCAGACATTCCTTCAGGGATAGAGGACACAATACCGTCCAATGCTACGGCAAAAAGGGTCACACTCAGGACACTTCCTTGAGGCACCCCTTCCTCCTAATGGCATGAAGGAAACAGGGTGCCACAAACCCTAACCCTGAATGTACGGTTACACAGAAAATTTAATATAGATAGGGGAAGCCTGCCTCGTAAACCATAAGAATGGAGTTGTTGGAGTATACCAAACCGCCATGTATTGTCATATGCTTTCTCAAGATCAAAGAAAACGCACACCAGATGTTGCCGTCTAGCAAAGGCATCACATGCTGCAGTCTCAAGGCGAACTAGTGCATCAGTCATCAGTTGTTGAGCGACATTTTCGAAACCCAAACTGACATTGAGAGAGACATTCATTCCTTTCTAGGAAATAAATTAGGCGTGTGTTGACCATTTTCTCAAATAGTTTGCACAAGCAGGATGTTAAGGCAATTGGTCGATACTCCAAGGGTCTGTTGCCTGTCTTCCCCGGCTTCTGGAACGGCAGAACAATAGCCTGACGCCAAGAGGTGGGGAGAGAAGATTCCCTCCAGATTTTATTAAAAAGGCTGAGGAGAAAGGACAAAGCATCCTTATCCAGGTGTCAGAGCATCGCGTTAGGAATATCATCCGGCCCTGGTGAGGTGTCATGACAGAGGGAAAGGGCAGATTGGAGTTCGCAAAAAGAAAATGGGAGGTTGTAGGACTCCACACTCCCTGAACGGAAGTCCAACATCCTTGCCTCCTCTATCTCCCGTCGTCGGGCAAAAATTGGTGAGGTAGTGTCTCTTTGACTGACTGCCGCAAAGGCAGACGCAAAAATATCGGCCACAGCTGCAGGATCACCAACAGGCTTACCATTAGACATCAGCACAGGGGACCTGCCTTGATTGAACTTTCCCAAAATCTTTCGCACCTTCTTCCACACCTGAGACATTGGTGTCTTTGAGTTAACAGATGACACATATGCCATCCATGAATCCCGCTAAGCTTGTTTCAGTACTCGACGAGCCTTAGCCCGCGCCCATCTGAATTCGGCAAGATTATGCTCCGTCCTGCGTCTTCGATAACGGGAGAAAGCTAACTTCTTAGCACGTACAGCTACGCTGCATTCCTCATTCCACCATGGGACAGGTCGGTAGTGATACGTGCCAGAAGTTTTGGGAACAGCATGAAGGGCAGCAGAATGCAGAAGGAAGGTAAAGAATGAAACAGCCTCATCAATATGTGGAAAGTCTTCGACTGAGACATTAATAGAAATCAGAGAAGAGAAAAGGGACCAGTCTGCCTTATCCACTCTCCACCTCGGTAAACGAGAACAGGGACTAGACACTGCTGCAGTGAGAAGGATGGGAAAGTGGTCACTTCCATGGAGATCCTCCACAACCTCCCAGGTAAAGTCCAGAAGACAGTCAGGAGAGCAGATAGAGAGGTCAATAGCTGTAAATGAACCCGTTTAGGGGTGAAAATGTGTAAACGCAAGATCCTCATCCTCCAATAAGGACGCCAACAAACTCCCACGTTAGTTAGTAAGACAGTCACCCCACAAAGGGTGGCGACCATTGAAGTCCCCCAAGAGAAGAAAGGGCTTAGGTAACTGGCCAAGAAGGTTCTCAAGTTCTACCCTATCGACTGCTGTGTTGGGTGGTAAATAAATGGAACATACTGTATACCAGCGGTGGGCATACAATCGTACGACTACACACTGGAGGTCAGACTGGAGGTGGACTTACCAATGAGGGATGTCAGCTCTCACCAAAACAGCACTACCTCCGACAGGACCCTGGGTTGGTGTTGAGTAGAAAGCAGTGTATCCAGGTGGTGCATGGGGGTGGCAAACCCTACAAGAGTTTCCTGGAGACATATACACATAGGGGAACAGGTCAGGAGGGTCCGCAGCTCCTCCCAATTACCCCGCAACCCTCGACAGTTCCATTGTATCATACTGGCTGAGAATGTCATAGTTCCTATAGTGAAGGAAGGATTAGGATGAGGGGCGTGACAGTCTTGCCCCCCCAGCAGGTTTGGGTTTATGCTTTGGAGAGCTCTTTGGAGGAGCCTGCCCAGCACCAGGAACCTTCACCCTCTGTCAAACGGCCGAAAGTAAACGGGAGGACGAGGAAGTGAGTTTTACCGCACTCTTTCTTGGAGTGGGCAGACCAGTTTGCATGGAAGACGGCTTGGTGGCCGCCTTTGGAGGTGGAGGACGGTCATTGCCCCCACCAGAAGCTCCAGAAGTGGAAGTAGAGTCCACAGGACTCGAATCATTAGAGGAGGCCATCCCATGCTTTAGATCTAAGGTACCTATGGGCTGGCTAACAACATCTCCAGGTGGAGATGGGGCCAGAGGTGAACCATCAGCTGCAGTTGTAACATTGCTAGATCCCTCTTCCTGCTGGGTAGAGGGAACAGTAGGGGTGTCGACAGAAGTGTCGACAACTGAGACCTTAGGTGGGCGGTCTGCATGATCAGAAGACTCTAAAGAACTACATTGACGTTTGCCAGATACAGATGGAGCCTTGGGCACACTGGCTACGACGGGAGGAGGAGTCTGGTCAACGTGGACGTCTGCCACAACCACAGAAGTGAGCAAGTCATCAGCCACCGACGTGGGGGCTGGAACAGCTGGAGCAGCGGTAACGGTCATATAAGTATCATCCTCACTTACAGCAGTAACCTTGGGGACAGCATTCTGCATATCTTGAGTTGAAGGAGGGGGTACTGGAGTGGGTTGAGGCTTTTTCTGAGATCCATGGCGTTGCACTGGAATTCTAGATAGTATAGAAGCATAAGTAACCCCAGGCTGAAAGAAGAGGGTCTGGGCTCTCCTTTTGGCCTCAGGGAACGAAACTCTCTCTCGTGTGCGTATGGACAAAATCTTTTTCAAGGCAGTATCGTGGGCAGTTTTTCGAAGAGACGGCGTGAGGACCTTCACAATGATAGCATTTAAGGGGTCCCGGGCAGTCACTAGCATGGTTTGATCCACAACAAGAGACACAGATACTAGGAAGGCCAGCCTGTGCACGGCGACAGGAGTGGCTAACATGCCCATACCCCTGACAGTGGAAACATCTCTTCGGGTTTGGGACATAGGGCTTTACCGGAAGTGAGAGCCAAGCTAGTTTCACTGAAGCAGGCAGCGTTAATCGTTCAAATGTTAGGAACAACGTTGGAGTTGGGGTCAATACACCATCAACTTTTTTCATCGCCCTGTTAACATTAACCGCCCCAGAAGAGCGAAGTTCCTCCAACAACTGGGCCTCTGGGTACCACAGGAGGTCCCGAGAGTAAATAACTCCCTTGCGCTGGTTAAAGGTGGCATGGGGGATACAGGTCATAGCAGTAACAGATACTGAGGTCAGAGCCTGAAGACGTGAACTTTCTGCTGAGGAGGACACCACAATAAGGAGGCTACCATCCCCCTGGGTGGAGATCATCGGTTCACGACCACAAGCAGAAACAATGGCTCGTAAAGTTTAAAGATATCAACATCTAGTGCTGAGCCACCTGCAGAGGGTTTCAGCACTAGGTACTTTGCATAATGCTCTTGTTCGTTTTTTTCTGGGCCGAACCCAAGAGCCGAACCAACCCGACGTGGCCTCCTTCTAGTCCCAGTTGAACGCTGGGGCAAAGAAGGAAAGTCACCAGGGGCCTGGAAAGGCTTCAGAGTGGCAATGAGGGAGGACGGTCCTGAGGAATTGCCATGGACAGATGAGGTGTCGTCAACAATATTTTGATTAAATTCTGTCATTAGGAACTTCAAAACTTCATTCCCCCACCCCTCCACCCACCATGGAGCCCAACAAGGGGAGGTCGTATGCCAGGGACAACACCACTGGCGACCCCAGAGGTAGCGGGAGAGTATACGCAGGTAACCACCTGGGAACCTGGGCAAGGGTGATTCCAGGACGATAGGAGCCACCAGGCTCCCCAGTGCCCACTTGACCCTAGCCAACGCATGACCAGCCGATTGACCTGGTCGGGCCCAACCAGGCCACCCGTCTAGCCAGAATAAGTGACCAAGAAGGTGTATTGCTAGCTGCAGGGCGCATCATGCGGCATCGCTCAACCTCCAGGACTCCCGTCTCCCAGCATTACGGGACGCCACGCACGGCAAACCCGTGGGGAGGCACAGTCCAGCCCTAGATGGCAAATGGGCTGGAACTAACATCACCAGCAGACCTCCTCCACTAGTGATGTAGGGGGTGCTTGGTCCACGAGGGCGACAAATGCCGAACCCTACAAAAGTAGGCAAGCCCCCAAAGTAGGTGGCACCGCCAACCACGCTTCAAGCTCCGCCATCACGTCAAGGTGATCCCCTGCAGCGGGGTCATCCGGAGGTGTTGCGTTTATGCAGATAACTTTTCCAACGTGTGCGTTTAACACGGAGTGCCACAGTATAATCAGAATCCCACCAAGGCACACACTTAGAAGTAAAAGGATGGGACGACCTAGGAATCGCAGACGAAGCTGCACTCAGAACTAACGCATTAAAAAAGGTGAGCATATCTAAAACAGTAGAGAAGGAAGAAGGGGGTATAGAAGGAACCATTAACGAAGTAAATGACGGCCAGTCAGCCTTCGGAAAACACCACCGAGTACAGGACATTATGAAGTAAGAATAAGTTTGACAGGAAAGTGATCACTATATACAGCATCAGAAAGAACAAATCAATGGAAATCTAGAGAAAGACAAGGGGAGCATAAGGAGAGATCCAGACAGGAGAAAGTACGAGTTCTAGCATCAAAATGCATTGAAGCTCCCATATTCAATAAAGATAAATCATTACTAAAAACAAGAGACTAAAGGCAGCGGCCATGAGAATTGGTAACAGCATCACCCCATAAAGCAGTGCGACAGTTGAAATCTCCCAACAATAAAATTGGGGTGGGTAACTGGTAAAAAAGAGATAAGGCAGGAAAATCAATAGGCTGGGAGGCAGGAAAATAAACAGAAACCAGCGTAATCCAGCGTTCGAGAAAAACACAAATAAAATGACATGGAACTCTGGTGCGAAGGGATAGGCATTCAAGAGGAACTGTGTAGTGGACTTAGATAGCTGAAACTGGAAGAGAAGCAGAAGAAAACAAGAAACAATAGACAGGTATAGGTACTGGAGGGGAAGACAAACGGGGTTCTTGGGCTGTAAAACTTCGAAAGTTCCACTGTAAATACATACTAAAGCTTACAACACCAAATAAAGGTAAAACCAAAGAAAAAAAAACTAAGAAAGATTACAAAGGATAAAACATAATACACAGGAAATAAAATTTATGACAGACGAGTACCATCCATCACCGAGTCGGTCCAATAGTAGGAAGGGGAGCAGAGGATGGAAGAGGTAGATGAGTGGGACGGTCACTATAACCCGGTTGCATAGGGAGGGATAAAGGAGAGGGAGTAGAACAAGAAGAGAGGGGGGCAGGAGGGGAAGAAGGGAGGGGAGTAGGAGGGAGATCAGAAGGAGCCAAATGGGCGTTAGCAATATGAAGCACGATTTCGGGACTCATGGGTTCCTGTAAAGGAGTCACCAGAAAATCCATGATGTCAGTGAGGGTTTAAACTATTGGGGGTATCGTCTCCGGTGTTGACAGGGGAGCCGGAACAGGTTGTATAATGGCTTGTGGAGTTGGTGTAGGGGTGGGGCCAGACCGCGGAGTCGAGACAGGGATCTTCGTTGGAGTATGTGTCGCAGAGAGCAAGGGACGGACGGTACGCACCTTACGAGTTGGGGGAGAATGTGAGGGTTTTGTGGAACCCTTGGCATCTGATGCAGTGGATGGCAGCCCACTTTTACCAGAGGAAGGTGGACGGCAGGCGCCACGCTGCGGTAGAGGGAGTAGTTGTTGACATGAGAAGATTAAGAGCGAGGGGGAGCAGCAGAATGGGAAGGGCGATGAGGGGAAGAGAGAGGAGAGGACAATAAAGGAGACGAGGAGGTAGAAGTGAAGGAGTCTAGAGCAGAGAAAGAGAAACGGAAGGGGCCTGAAAGTAGGGAGCAGAACAAGAAGCGGGAGAAGGGACGGACGAAGAGGGGAGAACAGAGAGAGAGGGAGAGGAGACAACAGTGACAGTCGGAGGGATAGGTGAGGAGGAGGTATGAGCAGAGACAGGAAAAGAGGCCGAGACAGTAGAGTAGCTGGAGACTGGCAACACAAAGGGAGCAGGTGTGTCAGATAGGGAGGTTAGTGCAGAAAAGGAGTTAGAGGTTGTGACAGTTGTAATGAGGCAGGAAGGGGACACAGCAGAGGTAGTTAAGACAGGACGAGCCACTCGAGCATAAGCATTTCGGGAAGAGACTCCTAAGTCACCGGCATGTTGACAGGCTGCACGAAGGGAGAGACCTTCTTTCCAGCGAATTCAGAAGACATCAGTTTCGAAGACGTACACAGGACATTTCCAGGACAAGGCGGCATGAACGCCTTGACAGATCGGGCAGACTTGTGTCACAGCTATGCAGGCTGAGGAGGTGTGGCCGGGTTGAGTTCAGGAAGGCCAGACTGCCTCTGACCTACAGTATTTGGCTGAGTGGCCATATCTCCACCAGGAGGAACATTGTTAAGGACGAAGCATGTAGTTCTTGACCCGAAATAATGTACCACCAACAATCACAGAGGTGGGAAGGTCATGATCCTTGAAGATGATCTTTGCTACATTGGCTGAATGCTTGCAACATCCCTGAGGGGGAAACGTATAGCACTGAACAGAGAGTATTGCAAAGTGTTGAGCAGACAAGATTGCTTGGATGTCAGCAGAACATTCAGAAAAATTGTGGTCACCTATGGATATATAGGTGAGGACCAGAAGAGTTCTGATGGTAGAGTTTAGGTGAACATCTGGAACCGCATTGACAGGGTGACAAGGGGGGCCAGTAAGTGACGAATCCTTCTCAGCCCGTGCAGCAGTTTGAACTGTCAAGAGGAGGTCGCCATTAGAACGTGACAAGAATGTGATATCGGAACCTATTTGTTAGAGGAGAGAGAGATGGAGAGTGAGGTCGTCCATCATTGACTGGATGTTGAAGTACTTCGGCCATGTCTGGCGGCTGAATATCGAAGATATTGAGGGAGGGTTCTGAAAGAGGGAAGGAGGGATATCATCAGGTCAAGGTTGCAGGGAAGGACAAAGAGAAGCCAGCCGTTTCATACGGGCGAGGTTTATGGCAGTTTAAGGTGATGCCTTTTGGCCTAGGCAATGCCCCAGCTACTTTTTAGCATCTAATGGATCGCGTACTGGAAGGCCTCCACTGGCAGACGGCCCTCATCCATCAGGACAATGCAATTGTGTTTGCATGGACTTTTGACCAGGAATTAGAGAGGCTGTCGGAGGTATTGGACAGGATCCGCGCAGCGCACCTCAAGCTGAACCCCAAGAAGTGCTACTTGTTTCAGAAGGAAGTAAAGTGCCTGGGACACATTGTAGGTGAGAGCGGCATCCGTACTGACCCAGCGAAGGTGGCAGCTGTGGAAAACTGGCCGGTTCCAACTTGTGTGAAGGAGCTACGGAGTTTTCTTGGCTTGTGTACCTACTACCGGCTTTTTGTCAAGGACTTTGCGATGATAGCTGCACCTCTGCACAAGCTGTTGGGGAAGAGACAGAAGTTTGCATGGACAGCAGAGACTCAGAAAGCCTTCGACGAACTCAAACATGCATTGGCGAGCTCTCCAGTATTGCCGTACCCTGATCGGAGTCAGCCATTTATCTTGGACTGTGACGCTAGTGATCATGGTATTGGTGGAGTCTTGTCACAGAAGAAGAATGAAAAAGAATATGTGGTAGCATATTACAGCAAGAAGCTCAGCCCACCAGAGTGGAACTACTGTGTGTACCGTAAAGAGCTCTTGGCAGTGATGAAGAGCCTTGATTTCTTGCATCCCTACCTGTATGGGTTAAACTTCATCATCAGGACGGACCATGCGGCACTCAAGTGGCTGAAAACGCTAAAGAATCCAGAAGGACAACTGGCACGCTGGCTCGGGAAGCTAGACCAGCACAATTATGAGGTGCAGCACCGTCCTGGGCGGATACATGGCAATGCTGACAGTTTGAGTCGCCAGCCTTGTGATCTGGAATGCCGGTAGTGTAGTAAAAAGGAAGATCATAGTAAGAAATGCAGCCGTACTGCAGTGACAGGGCCAACATCAGATGAAGCAGACCTGAAGAGGATGCAGGTGGAGGATGCAGATTTACAGCCAGTGCTAGAATGGCTGCAGCGGAGTACAGTGCGACCATATTGGGAAGAAGTTTCCAGGATGAGCCCCGCAACCAAGAGTTACTGAAGTCAGTGGGACATTCTTCGTTTCAGTAACGGACTACTGGAGCGTCAGTGGGAGACACCCAATGGCCTCAGCAAGTATTGGCAACTGGTAGTTCCAAAGAAGATGAGGTCAGAGATCTTGGATGAGTCCCATAACCAGATCACCAGTGGTAACCTGGGAGTGAAGAAAACTCTAAGCTGGCTGCGACAGAGGCTCTACTGGATTGGCATGTGTCAGGATGTTGAAGAGTGGTGTCGGGCCTGTGATGTGTGCTGTGCCAAGAAGGGACCCAAGAAACGTGGGTGCGGCCCTCTTCAGCTGTACCAAGTGGATGCACCAATGGAAAGAGTTGCAGTGGACATTGCTGGACCTTTGTCACTCACAGAAAGAGTAAACCGATATATATATGTGTCGCAATGGACTACTTCACAAATTGGCTGGAAGCCTATGCCATCCCCGATCAAGAGGCTGCGACTGTTGCTCAGGTGTTGTTTGACCAGTTCTTCTGTCGTTTTGGGATGCCACAAGAGCTACATTCAGACCAGAGTAGAAACTTTGAGTCTGCTGTGTTCCGTGAGTGCTGCCAGGTATTGGGGATCAGGAAGACCAGGACGACCCCACTAAGACCACAGTTAGATGGGATGGTGGAGAAATTCAACTGGACCCTAGGACTAGAACTGGCCAAGTACTGCATAGATGGACAAATAGAATGGGACCAGAAATTACCTGCGTTGTTGATGGCATATCGTTCTGCATCCAATGAGTCTACAGGCTACACCCCTGCAAAACTGATGTTGGGCCACGAGCTATGTTTGCCCGTTGACTTGTTAATGGGAAGACCACCTGGTGAAGAGCTGCCTACAGACACCACCGGCTATGTGAAGCACCTTCAAGAAAGGCTGGCTGAAGTACATCATCAAGTGTGAGGAGCCCTCAAGTTTTCAGGAGAGGTGATGAAGTGCAAGTATGATACCAAGGCAAGTGAGGTGAGCTTCAAGGATGGCGATCAAGTTTGGTTATACAATCCTCAGCGAAAGAAGGGACAGTCACCGAAGTTGCAGAGCCCATGGGACGGGCCTTACACTGTTTAGGCCTGACAGACCTAACGTATCGGATTCGGGGAGGCTGGAAGTCTCGCCCAAAGGTGGTACACGTGAATCGTCTGTGGCAGTACCATGGGCCAGGACAATACAGCTGGGGAGTCTCCGAGGAATCACGCTCTCCCGCAGTCGAGGATGTTGAGGAGGACCACGGAGCTGAAGTGCAAGAGGATGGTGACAGTTTCCCAAGGGAAGAAGTGAATCAGGAAGAGGACCAAGACCCCCCCGGATGAGCGGACTGTGTGGAGGAGCAAGGACGTCGTCGGAAGCGGCACAGATGAAGACCTGATAAGTTAAAAGATTATTTTGTGTATAGTTAGATGTTTCATTAGGAATAATTATGTTTGTATATATTGTGTAGTTTTGTCGGGACAACAAAGAACTAGGGAGGGGGTAGTTTTATGAAGGGGGATTTGCCAGTTAGGAAGTCGAGAGTATCTCACTGATTCTAGACATTTACCGTGGGCTGGTTTCGGTACGAATCAGAGTTGCCAGTTTGCCTGCTGTTTAAGCGTAGTTATTTCGTAAGTTATGCATTAATTTTTATGCTCTTTTTCTGTATAATATTTTGTTTACGTGATTGTTCGTTAAACTATGTAATTCAATTTAAGTTTGGTAATTGATTTAGTGTTATGTATTGTAAGAAGACTGGCATGTTTTGGTTGTCTCTTAGTTGGCAACTGTTAACTGTCGCACCGTCGAGTTCGTGCTAGAAGTTTCCTGAATAATGCGAGTTTATATAAGGATGGGGATGAGATACTAGCAAGGTTTAGTTGGGCCTCGGTCAGTTTGGGTGAAGTTTAGCTGGTGCAGTTTGTATATTTTCGGTACTTGTGAAAGCAGTGTAGTGTTACTGAAGTTTGTGTAATTTCGGTAATTGTGAAAACAGTGAAGTGTAGTAACAGTGAAGTGTTGTCAACCATTAAGTGTGAAGTGTTGTCAAGTATTAAGTGCAACTGCAGTTAGTAAAGATTTAATAACTTCAGTGTGGCTGAGAACAGTGAATTGAAGTTAGTAGGCATTAAGTGGAATTATTTGGAAAATAAAAACCGTGACGTTTAAGCCAGAGTTTTTCTTCACATCAGCTGATCTTGTGTGCTGTACACCTAAGGCTGAGCATAGGAAGAACAACTCACTGGGCAACATCCTTCCTATACTGAACTACTGCTGTTGGAGCCTGTGACAGTGTGGGAACTGAGACGCAACAGTATGATCAATCGTTCTGGACTGATGCCCCTTGCAAGATCCTGGAGACAGTGGTAAAATGTGCCAACTTGTGAAAGTAGGATATTTTAACTCTCGTCTTTCCAAAAACTCTGTGAAGACATGGATTCAGAGCATGAAACCCCACTCTTTTACTCCAAAGTGCAATGGATCTCCAAGGGCAATGTTGTGAACAGAGTATCTGAGCTTCAGAGAGAACTTAAACTTTTACTGGAAATGAAAGGGATAGATGGTCACATCAGGCAGGTGTTGTGGGAGTCACGTCTTGCATACCTGGCCGACATCTCTGAGCAGCTAAACAGGTTGAATCTTAAATTGCAAGGCGAGGAAAGAATTGTATTTCACCTCATGGACCGTAGGCGAGCATTTCTTACTAAACTACAGAAATGGCAAAGGAATGTGAGTGCAGAAAATGCTGCCATGTTTGATAATCTTTCAACTCTTCTTGACGAGATTGAAGGGGATCATCTGCTTGATCCATCATTCAGAAGTGAAGTAATTCAACATTTGAAATCTTCCCTGCATTCAAGGAAGAAGAAGTGAAACTGGCGAGGAATCCTTTTTCGGACACTCTTGATATTGCTACCATTCTCGATGATGTTCATGACGAATTACTTGACTTCAAGAATAATTCTGCTAGCAGAGTCCTTTATGAAGATAAATATCTGACTGTGTTCTGGTGTTCCATGTATCAGGCATATCCAAAAGTTAGTGAAAAGAGTCCTCTTGCCATTTTCCACAACATATTTATGTGAATCTGGTTTCTTCACCTTTCTACACATAAACCCCGCTGCAGGGGGTCACCTTGACGTGGTGACAGGGCTCGAAGCGTGGTTGGCAGTGCCACCTACTTTGGAGGCGTGCCTACCTTTGTAGGGTTCGGCATTTGTTGGCCTCGTTGACCAAGCACCCCCTACATAACTGGTGGCGGAGGCATGCTGGTGATGTTAGTCCCTGCGCATTTGCCATCTAGGGCAGGACTGTTGCCTTCCCACGTGTTTGCTGTGCGTGGCGTCCCGTAATGCTGGGAGACGGGAGTCCTGGGGGTTGAGTGATGCTGCACAGTGCACCCTGCAGCTAGCAGAGTCCCTTATTCTGGCTAGACGGCTGGCCTAATTGGGCCCAACGAGGTCAATCGGCTGGTCATGCATTGGCTAGGGTCAAGTGGGCATTGGGGGGGCCTGGTGGCTCCTATCGTCCAGGAGTCACCCTTGCCCAGGTACCCCTGTGGTTACCTGCGTATACTTTCCTGCTACCTCTGGGGTCGCCGGTGGTTTTGGCCCTGGCATGAGGCCTCCCCTTGTTGGGCTCTGTGATGGGTGGAGGGGTGGGGGAATGAAGTTTGTGTGTAGCAGAATTATGGAAAATTGAAAAAAAACTTTAGTTGACGACTCTGACACTGTCCCTTGCCACTCTTGTACTGTGTCTCTGGAGCCTTACCAGGCCCCTGTTTAGTATCCTTCCCTGCCGCAGCATTCAGCTGGGACTGGGAGGCATTCACGTTGGGTAGGTGCAGCTCCGGGTTCAAAGCAGACAAAACGGTGCTGGCACCTTATGCCAAATATTTAGTCATGAAACCCTCCGTGGGAGGGTCAGTGCTGATACAGGTATTTTTGACTTACACCATGTGATACTGTTGACATGTGGAAGGGAACCTAAGATCTCTTCCTAGGGTGATGGGATCATACTTATTGACGTGTCTTCCCCTGAAGAGAGCTCCAGTTTACTAGATCTGACCTCTGTTTCTGATACAGCCATCAAATGTGTTCTGCATAGCAGTTTCAACCAGTGTAAGGGTGTCATATTTTCCCGTGACCTCCTCCGATAATCAGAGGTGAGGCTATTGGAGGAACTATGGTCATCTGGTGTGATGATGGTTGAGCGCCTTTAGAAGAAAATTGATGGAATTTTGAACCCGATCTTGTTTCTGACATTTAACAAATTGACGTTGCCTACATCTGTAAAGCTGGTTTGCCTGTTGCTTCCTGTGAAGTCATATGTGCCAACCCCAAAGCGCTGCCTCCACTGCGAGGGGTATGGGCATGTTAGCCGTTTTTGCCTTCGTGCATGGGTTGGCCCTCCTGGTGTCTGTGTCTCCTGTGGTGGACCACATCATGCCAGTGACTGTCCAGGAGCCCTTAAATGCTATCATTGTGTGGGTCCTCATGCTGTGTCTTCAAGAAGTTGTCCTCGCTACTTCTTGGAAAAGGAGATTTTGTCGATTTGGGCACTTGAGAAAGTTTCGTTTCCCGAGGCTAAGAAGAGTGCCCAGACTCGCTTCTTCCAGCCTGGTGTTACCTATGCTTCTGTCCTTTTTTGGAATGCCAGTGCACCGCCCTATATCTCCGAGACGGCCCACTTCATCATCTAGTGCTTTGTGGGATACTGGTACTGTTCCCACCGTTCATACTGTTTGTGAAAATGAACCTTCCCCACCCCCTACTCAAACTGTTTCTGCCCCATCTCTGTTCACTGACGGCTTGCACACTTTTTTGCTGGTGGCAGATGTGCACGTTGACTGGACTCCATCTCCTGTCCTACCCATTACGCCGAAGGCTCTACCTGTACCTGGCAAACATCAGCGTTGTTCATCAGAGTCCTCTGAGCATGAAGACCGGCCACCTAAGGTCTCTGTTGTTGACCCTTCTGTCGGCACCTCTTCTGTACCCTCTGCCTAGCAGGCTAAGGGATCTAACCAGGTCACATCTGAAACTGAAGGCTCACCTCTGGTCCCGTCCTCACCTGGGGATGTTGTTGGACAGCTTGTTGGTGCTTCACGTCTGAAGCATGGGGTGGCCTCCTCAACAGATACGAGTCCTGTGGACTCTACATCTCGAAAGGTGGCCCCCAAGCTGCCTTCTAAACAAACTGGTATGCCCACTTCAAGAGGAAGTGTTCTAAAACTTGCTTCCTCTTCCTCACGTTTAGCTTCCGATGTTAGACAGAGGGTGCGGGATTCTGGTGCTGGACAGTCTCCTCCAAAGGGCTCTCATAAGCACCAATCCAAACCCGCTGGGGGGGGCAAGGTTGTTTCGCCCCTCATCCTGATTCTTCCTTCACTATGGGTACTACGGCATTCTCAGCCACTATACCACAATGGAATTGTCGAGGGTTGCGTGGTAATTGGGAGGAGCTTCGGACCCTCCTGACTAATTCCCATTTCGTGTGTCTCCAGGAAACTCTTGTAGGGTTTGCCTATCCCGATGCACCACCTGGGTACGATGCTTTTTACTTAGCGTCAACCCAAGGTCCTGTTGGGGGTAGTGCTGTATTGGTGAGGGCTGACATCCCTCATCGGCCAGTCTGCCTCCAGTCTGACCTCTAGCGTGTTGCTGTGCGGTTGTATCCCCACCGATGGTATACAGTTTGTTTAGTTTATTTAACACCCAGTACAGCAGTCGGTAGGGTGGAACTTGAGAACCTTCTTGGCCAGTTACCTATGCCCTTTCTTCTCTTGGGGGACTTTAATGGTTGCCACCCTTTGTGGGGTGACTGTCTTATTAACCAAAATGGGAGTTTGATGGCATCTTTACTGGAAGATGAGGATCTTGCCCTGTTCAGTACTGGAGCGTTTACATATTTTCACCCCCAAACAGGTTCGTTTAGTGCAATTGACCTCTCTCTCTGCTATCCTGACTGCCTCCTGGATTTTACCTGGGAGGTTATGGAGGATCTTCATGGAAGTGATCACTTTCCCATCCTCCTTACTGCAGCAGTATCTCGTCCCTGTTCCCGCCTACCGAGGTGGAGATTGGATAAAGCGGACTGGTCCCTTTTCTCATCTCTGATTTCTGTTCATGCCTCATTTGAAGACTTTCCGCATGTTGATGAGGCTGTTTCGTTCTTTACCTCCGTTCTGCTGCCCTTCATGCTATTCCTAAAACCTCTAGCAAGTATCGCTATCGACCTGTCCCATGGTGGAATAAGGATTGAAATGTTGCTGTATGTGCCAAGAAGTTAGCTTTCTCCCAATATCGTAGATGCAAGACAGAGCTTAATCTTGACTTCAGAAGGGCGCGGGCTAAGGCTCATCAGGCACTGAAACAAGCTAGGCAGGACTCTTGATTGCTTATGTGTCATCTGTAAACTCAAAGACGCCAGTGTCAGGTGTGGATGAGGGTGCAAAAGATTTCAGGAAAATTCACTCAAAGCAGTTCCCCCGTGCAGCTGTCTAATGGTGAATCTGTTGGTGACCCTGCAGCTGTGGCCGATATTTTTGCGTCTGTCTTTGCGGCAGTCAGTCATAGAGATACTAGCTCACCAATTTTTGCCAGACAACGGGAGATAGAGGAAGTAAGGGTGCTGGACTTCTATTCAGGGTGTGGAGTCCTACAACCTCCCTTTCTCTTATCGTGACCTCCGGTCTACCCTTTCCCTCTGTCATGACACGTCTCCAAGGCCAGATGATATTCCCTACGCGATGCTTCGGCACCTGAATGATGATGCCCTGTATTTTCTTCTCAGCCTTTTTAGTAGAATCTGGAAGGAATCTTCTCTTCCCTCCTTTTGGTGTGAGGCTATTGTCCTGCCATTCCAGAAGCGGGGGAAGACAGGGTACAGTCCCCTGGAGTATCGGCCAATTCCCTTAACATCTTGCCTGTGTAAATTATTTGAGAAAATGGTCAACACGCACCTAATGTATTTCCTAGAGAGGAATGAATGTCTTCCTTCGTGCCAGTCTGGTTTTTGAAAACATCGCTCAACAACAGATGTGCCGGTCCATCTTGAGGCTGCAGCTGGTGATGCTCTTACTACGCAGCAGCATCTGTTGTGCGTTCTCTTTGAGCTAGAAAAGACATATGATACTAAATGGCAGTTTGGTATCTTCCAACAACTCCATTCTTAAGGTTTACGTGGCAGGTTGCCCCTATTTATAATAAATTTTCTGTGTGACCGTACATTCAGGGTTAGGGATGGTGTCACCCTGTCCTCTTCGTACCCTCAGGAGCAAGGGATGCCTCAAGGAAATGTCCTCAGTGTGACCCTTTTTGCCATAGCATTGGACAGTACTGTGTCCTCAATTCCAGGAGTGTCAGCCTCACTGTATGTTGATGATTTAGCTCTATGGTATGCTGTTTCCCGAATGTCCGTGGCCGAACATCGCATGCAGCTAGCTCTGGACAGGGTCTCTCAGTGGTCTGCCATGCACGGCTTCCGTTTCTCCCCAACGAAGACGGTGGCCTTGCATTTCTGCCGGTTGAGAGGAGTACACCCAGACCAAGACCTCCGGTTATATGGCCATAGGGTGCGATGTGTGGACGAGACAAGGTTTCTTGGTCTTGTGTTTGACAGGAGACTGACGTGGGTGCCACATATCCGTTCCCTACGACTATCGTGCCTCAGTGCCCTGTCTCTCCTACGGACTCTATCTCACTTGTCTTGGGGCGCTGACAGAACCATCCTGCTCCACCTTTACCGTGCCTTAGTAAGGAGCAAATTGAACTATGGGTGTGTGGTGTACTCCTCTGCTACCGAGGCAAGGCTGTGCCCACTAAATTCGGTCCATCATGCTGGGATTCGTCTGTCAACTGGGGCATTCCGGTCATTCCCTGATTGCAAGTCTGTTGGTTGATGCGAAAGAATCGCCACTGGATCTCCGCCGGCGGTCCTTAATGGTGCAGTGTTGGCACCGCCTTCACCGTCTTCCAACCTAAGTGAGTTGTAAGGCTGTCTCTGAGATTGCTCTTCACCCCTTTTATGACACCAACCCTCGCTATCCACACCCATTTGGGTACAGAGCAAGGGCTGCCATGGGGAGCTGGGTGCCCAGTCCTCCCCTGTTTGCCCTATGCGTGTCCCCCGAGTGGCTCCCTGCTTCTCCCAGCGATACAACCACGTGATTACTTCCTTGAGAGGAAGGCCTCTCTTTCCTCACAGGCAGCTTTGTCCTATTTTCTAGCAAATGACTCTGCTCACGGTGACTTGATCCCTGTATATACTGATGGCTCTAAATCCTGTATGGGGACAGGCTTTGGTGTCATTTTTCGTGATTTTAGCCGTGGTGGGAGTCTCCCTTCTTCTGCAACTGTTTTTACCACTGAACTTATTGCCATATTAGTTGCAGTTGAATTGATTTTTAGTTTTCCTCCAGCTTCTTTTACCATTTTCAGTGACTCAGCCAGTGCTCTACAAGCTTTGTCTTGTGGCTTCCCATCACATCCTCTTGTCCTAGCTGTCTTGAAGTGGCTTTTTTTTATTATGTAGGCGAGGATACTCTGTACAACTGTGTTGGGTCCCTGCACATGTAGGGGTTGCAGGCAATGAGCGTGCTGACTCTCTGGCTAGAGCTGCTGCCTCTCGCCCTTTCTCTCCTAATTACCGTGTCCCATCCGAGGATTTATGTGCAGCCACAGTGGGGGCTGTCCGTTCCTGCTGGCAGAGGAAGTGGGATGCTGCAGGGGCGAACAAACTCCACAGCATTCATCGGAACCTGGACGATTGGGGATATGTAGGACTGTCCCGACAATGGGAAGCAGCTTTGGCCCATCTTCGGATTGGGCAAACTAGGCTGATTCATGGTTTTTTTAATGGAGAGGACGTCCCCTCCATATTGTGATGACTGTCTGGTTCCTTTGACTGTGCGGCTTCTCCTTGTTGAATGCCCCAGTCTTGGGGAACTTCGTCAATGGTACCTTTCCAGGTGCCGAGCCAACAACGGATCGTACCTTCTCTCCTCGGTGCTTTGGGAAGAGGCTTGTGCTATGGGGGGAGGCCTTCTCCGCAAGCTATAGAGCGTTACCATATTTTGGCTTGTGTTTTAATGATAATGTTCCAGTTTTAACCTCTATCTTTCCAACATGTTTTTAGTTTTGATTGTTTCTTTTATGCTGTTGGTTTGTTTAATGCATCGTTTTTCTCTTTGCTTTTTATCGTGTTTCTTTTATACTGTTGGTTTGGTTTAAGCATCGATTTTCTCTTTGCTTTTTATTGTTTTTTTTTATATTATTGACTTTCTTTTATTGTCTGTGTTCGGTGGCATATGACCTCCGCTGTTGCGCCACCCTGTCACATTTTCATTCATTCATTCATTCTACACATAAAAGTAAAAGCCGGAACCAGCTGGATGTGGACTCAGATATGAGATATGCATTATCAGTAACTCAGCCTCGAATCAGCCGACTGACTGAAAGCAAACACTGTCATCCACCCAACTGATGTAACAAAATACGCATTTTGACTAATAGTTGTAACCAACCATTTAAATAAACGAAGAGCACCAAAACAGTTATATTCAAAATTCTTTGTGAGGGGCTTGAGAGAAAACTAAGTGAGGCCACAAGGATGTTAAGATCCCCACAAGTGGGGAATGAAATGAAAAAATTTGAGGAACACTGGCTTAGACTAAACTTTGCGAGGAGCTGCATGGCAAAGCGATTCGATTTTAAGAACAATCCATCAATGGTCTAGGTCACAAGTTAAGATTCGACCTTACAGCTAAACTCATGCAGGTTTTATCTGGTTTGGACAGAACTTAGCGGAAAGATTGAATTTTGAGAATAATAGGTCAGGGGTCAAGGTCACAATCGAAGTCAACTCAAGCGTTCCGATCCGATTTGAACCAAGAAATGTTTGGAGGGTAGAGGGTCAGGCAAGAATAATAAAATTAAGTTTTTACAACAACTGGTGAAAGTTCATTATCAACAAGTAAAGTTCAGCCTGAAGATTATGGGCGTAGGTAATGCCCTCACTGAATGTTCTTTATTGTAATTAGAATTTTCACAAAAGTTGTACTTACAATGCTTTGAGGCAGCTTATTTCTCCAGTCTACTGCTCTATTCGTGCTGCAGAGAGACACATTCAACTGATGGCTCTGCTGACCATTGATATAAGCGTCCCTCAGCTCCCACTCTATCCCCCAAAAGGATGGTAAGCAATAGGAGGGTATTTTCAGCCTACATTCCACAAGGTTTTCATCTAGGTAAGCCTGGGATTGCAAGTACTAATACTTCCAGTCTGTTTTCAACAAGGTTGGCATAGGTAGCTCCTCGGGTACGTATCCAATTAATTACCCACCCGGGCCGGGTTTTTTAGTTTAAAAAACCTGGGTGGATAATTTTTAAAAATAACAGTAAATAAATATATTAGTCATTTAATTAATTAATTATATACAAATACATACATACACAGTTTTAAAGACCGAGTGCTCCACACAAGGTGTGGTTCCAGTCTCATGCCCTAATGGCGGTGCTCGAGCACCAGGCAGCCTTATTCAGAGCTGCCTCACTTGTCAGGTTTTTAAATTCAAGATCAGATCATATAGTATGATCCCAAGTCTTTCTAGGTCGTCGCCGAGCTATTGCAACTGTGTGTTGAATTGTAGGGATTAAGGAAAGAATGTTCGTTGTACATGTTGTACATGTCGTAGATGGCAGGAGCAAGAAAAAATGAGTCTGGGGTTTGGTTGCAGTTTATTTCGGAATATCTCACAAGAGCAGTACTGAGAAGAGTTTATTTTAAGGGAGTATCTCACAAGAGCAGTACTGAGGTGAGTTTATTTCTAGGGAGTATCTCACAAGAGCAGCACTGAGGTGAGAGTGGTTTTATGCATGCTAGCCCCATGTGTTCCTTCCTGCCTCTCCTCACCATGCCTCTATTCTCTCCTAACACCTTCTTCTCTGTCTTCCATTTTCCCTGCACATGAATGGTTGGTTCACACGTGAGGGTACTTGGGAAGGAACCTTCTGAGACTGTGGAAAGTTCCCATCCGGCGTCACGCTTTGCTGTGTGTGAAATTCCAAGTGGGGAATGTGCATTGCTGTTTCCTCTAGCCCTCTTGCTTAGGCACAACTTTCATCTAACATCTATATTTCAATGCTTACAAATATCAATCAAAAGTGCGTAGATAAGTAATCTCTCTACTATCCGGACGTCCACCGGATACATCACTATTTGGACATCGTAGGCTGTCCGAACCCCAAAATGCCCAAAAATTAAAAAAAAAAAAAAAACGATTTTTCCCGACCGCGTCAGTTTGAATTTCCTGCGCGCGCCGACTACCTCCCTTCCCGCCCAAACCCCCTCCTACTAGTTCTGTCTCAACTCCCGTGAATAGTGGACGGCTGTCCGATCGTTTGCGGTATTTTCGTTCTTGTTTAAATAATCAAAAGTCACAGTGCTAAGGATTAAGTGTAGTTAAACACTGGATTACTGGACATGCTTCAAGAGCAATTATGACCACTGTAAAAACCTTAGAGATGGGGGTAAACAACATTCATGGACTGTAAGTAAACATTGTTAACTGCTAAATATTTTCCATAATCACTTCTAAATCCTCATCCTCTGGTTACTTTTTATTTACTTCATGCTTTGTGTCCCATATTTGAGTGCACAGGCTGTGAAAGAGGTGATTTTCTCAGTGATTACCATGTCTCTTACATACGTTCACTATCCAGTTAACTGGCGAACATTTTTGCCCCACACACCCCTAAATCATAATTTTTCTGGTTACATTTTATTTACTTCATGCATTGTGTCCCATATTTGAGTGCATAGGCTGTGAAAAGGTGATCTCAGTAATAATCATGTCTGCCTTACTCACCTCAAAATCATCATTTTTGGGTTAAAATTCGATTAATTCATACTTTGTGCCAATTATTTATGTGAATGGGATCTTAATTAAGTGCTATGCATGTCCAGGAGGGAGGTAGGTAGGTGGTTTTCTGATTTAGGTTAGGTTAGGTTAGGGTC
>JAGKTI010012012.1:298-25340 GCA_018397915.1 Birgus latro | reverse complement strand
GTTTTTTTTTTTTTTTTTTTTTTTTACCGCCACGAGGCTCGAGTAGTTTTAAACAGATTGTGCTTGGGAAAAAATATCGAACTTTTTAAATTGTCTCGGTGATCCTCGCAATATTTCAAGTATTTTTTTTTTTTTTAAATCTAAGGTGCAAGGTCTCTTTGCGTGTCAGTCGACGTCTTGTTATCCTTCATAAATGTGACATTTTCACCCTCACAAGTGTCTTGTTAGTTCTGAATAATATAATGTGTTATACAATCAACTTTGAGAACACTTGAGGAAGTTGCAGATTCAACGTTTTCGCCGAGAAATACGCTTATTCAGCCATCATTAGATTAAAGGAGAACGGACCTACCTCCAAAACGGAAGCTATTAGCCGTAACTATTTCACAGTTTGCACTACTTCTTGTCCTTGAAGTCACAGCTAAAGGAAATAAAATCGACAAATCATAAGTTAATAATACAGAATTCCGTCTCAAGAGGAATCCTAGTATTGAAAAACTTTACCCAATGAAATGTGGGTTTTGGTGAAACAGAATCCTTGATATTGTGCATTTTTTTTTTTTTTTTACCGCCACGAGGCTCGAAGTAATTGTAAACCGACTGAGCTGGAGATTTTTTTTTTTAATTGTCTCTGTGATCCTCACAATTTTTCAAGCTTTTTGTTCTTAAAAACCTAATGTGCCAGCTCTCTTTACGTGTCAGTTGACTTCTTGTTATCCTTCATAAATATGAAGTGTCTTTTTAGTTCTGAATAAAATATAATGTTTTTTACAATCAAATTTGAGAACACTTGGGGAAAATGCATATTGAGCGTTTTCGCCGAGATGTACTCTTATTCAGCCATCTTTAGATTAAAAGGGAATGGAACTACCTGAAAAACGGATGCTCTCAGCCATAACTATATCACAATTTGCACTACTTGTTGTCCTTGAAGTCACGGCTAAGGGGGAAAAGAAATCGACAAATCAGAATTTAATAATCCAGAATTCCATCTGAAGAGAAATCACAGTATTGAAAGAATTTACCTAAGGAAATGTGGTTTTCGGTGAAACAGAAACCTTGATATTGGGCAAATCTGCGTTTTTTTTTTTTTTTTTGCCGCCACGAGGCTCGACGAAATTTTAAACTATTTATGTTGGAGAAAAGAAAAACCGAAGTTTTTAAATAGTCTCTGTGATCCTCTCAATGTTTCAATCTTTTTGTTCTTAAAAACCTAAGGTGTCAGCTATCTTTAAATGTCTATCGACTTCTTATTATTCTTCATAAATGTGACATTTTCACCCTCACAAGTGTCTTCTTAGTTCTGAATATAATATAATGTGTTTTACAATCAATGAGAACACTTGAGGAAGGTGCATATTCAGCGTTTTCGACGAGAAATACGCTTATTCAGCCATAATTAAATTAAAAGAGAATGGACCTACCTCCAAAACGGATGCTATCAGCCGGAACTCTTTCACAATTTGCACTACTTCTTTTCCTTGGAGTCACGACTAAGGGGAAAGAAAAGGGACAAATTAGAAGGTATTAATCCAGAATACCGTCTCAAGAGGAATCACAGCATTCAACAATTTTATCCAAGTAAATGTGGTTTTTGGTGATACAGAAACCTTGATATTCTGCAAATATTCGTTTTTTTTTTTTTTTTAACTCCAAGAGGCTCGATATAATCTTAAACTGCTTGTGCTGGAAAAAAAAGTAAAAAAATCGAAGTTTTTAAATTGTCTCGGTGATCCTCACAATGTTTCAAGCTGTTTGTTCTTGATAACCTTTGGTGCCAGATCTCTTAACGTGTCAGTCGACTTCTTGTTATCCTTCATAAATGTGACATTTTCACGCTCACAAGTGTCTACTTAGTTCTGAATATAATATAATGTGTTTTACAATCAACTGGGAACACTTGAGGAAGTTGCATTTTCAACTTTATCGTAGAGAAATACTCTTATTCGGCAATTATTACATTAAAAGAGAATATACCTACCTACAAAACGGATGCTATCAGCTGGAAGTATTTCACAATTTCCACTACTTCTTGTCCTTGAAGGCTCGGCTAAGGGGGAAAAAAAATCGACAAATCAGAAGTTAATAATCCAGAATTCCGTCTCAAGAGGAATCATAGTATTGAAAGATTTTACCTAAGGGAATGTGGTTATCGGTGAAACAGAAACCTTGATATTGTGCGAATGCGTTTTTTTTTTTTTTTTTTACCGCCACGTGGTTCGATGTAATTTTAAACAGCTTGTGCTGTAGAAAAAATAAATAAAAAAAAATCGATTTTTTTAAATTGTCTCTGTGATCCTCAAAATGTTTCTAGCATTTTGTTCTTAAAAACCTAAGGTCAGTCGCATTCTTGTTATCCTTCATAAATGTGACATTTTCACCCTCAAAATTGTCTTCTTAGTTCTGAATATAGTATAATGTGGTGTACAGTCAACTTCGGGAACACTTGAGGAAGTTGCATATTTAGCGTTTTCGCAGAGAAATACGCTTAATTAGACATCATTTGATTAAGAGAGAATGGATCTACCTCCAAAACGGATGCTATCAGCCGGAACTCCTTCACAATTTGCACTACTTCTCGTCCTTTAAGTGACGACTAAGGGAAAAAAAATCGACAAATTAGAAGTTTATAATCCAGAATACCGTCTCAATAGGAATCACAGTATAGGAAGATTTTACCTAAGGGAAAGTTGTTTACGGTGAAAAGGAAACCTTTATATTGTGCAAAAGTGCGTTTTTTTTGTTTTTTTTTTTTCCGCCACGAGGCTCGACGTAGTTTTAAACAGCTTGTGATGGAGAAAAAAAAATGATTTTAAATTGTCTCTCCGATCCTCAAAATGATTCAAGCTTTTTGTTCTTAAAAACCTAATGTGCCAGTTCTCTTTACGTGTCAGTCAACTTCTTGTTATCCTTCATAAATGTGACATCTTAACCCTCATAAGTGTCTTCTTACTTCTGAATATAAAATAATGTGTTTTACAATCAAATTTGAGAACACTTGAGGAAGTTGCATATTCAGCGTTGCCACGAATTTTCTACATTGTAACGTTATGTTGGGTAAGTCGTGACATCGTCCCATAAATTTGAATTGTCTGTTGGCGTGGTAGCCGTTACACGCCGGCTCGCGCACCTCCCACGCTCGTCGCGCTGCCGATTCAAATCAGAGCTCAGTCTGACTGTAGACACGGCGGGACGCGGGACGCCTTTCTAGGCTCAGTGCTTTCTTAGCGTTTTCAGATTTCAGCTTGTATTGTCGTGTCTCCTGCAGCCCCACCCACTTTGGTGATCGTCACAGCAGCTCTGTTTCATCCATACCGATCAGTATTTTCTGGTTTTTTCCTAGGCTAAGCTTTTTGAAATATTTAGCCGTTATCTGAGTGTCTGAGCGAGTGAGTGCATTCCTTTACTTGATCTGAATTTCATGTAACGTAAATTCATTTCTTTGTAATTAATAAATTCACAGTTCTTTTCTTGAGCTTTGTTAAAGTTTATTAACTGTGTTTGATTACTCCACTCTGTTATTTAATACAGTTTGCTACTCTCCGTTAGCACAACTTTTGAATTAAATCACGTCCGGTACTTAGGCCATCTTTGGCATCACACTTTAAATCCGTTGTGCTAGCTAGGAGTTTGGCTCAGCCAAGAGCCTGTTATTATTATTATTATAATTTTTTTTTATTGTTGGGGGGGGAGAAGAAACTTTCTCGTAGGCCAACGGTACAATATTGCAGCCCAATAGAGCGTCTAGTTCTCTGCTGCGTGCCGTTGAGGAAGTTTGTAATTCTCGACCCTAGAGAATTGACCTAGCACACTTAGCTATACATTGTATACCAATTATACAATATTTCATTATTTCTTGGGAATACTTAAATTTCCCCTGACATCTGGCGACACGCTAGAGTAAAACTCTCATTTTCCCCTGACATCTGGCGACCTCGCCAGGATAAACTCCTAGTTTAAAATTTATTACCGAATCACTCACTCATACTTAGTCTCAGTTGTCACTCAGTCTTAACCAAGCACGATGGAGCACAGTACATTCGTGCAAGAAGCTAAAGAGATGGGGCTCACTAACCCCCAGGATATTCGCGATTATGTCCTGTCGCGCTTCAATGTCGAGCAGGAACGTGAAAATGCCGCCCGTGAAGAGCGGAAAATTGAACGAGAGGAACGGCAGAGAGAGAGAGAGCATGAGAAAGAAGCACGTGAACACGAACGCCAACTACGTGAACACGACCGCCAAGCACGTGAACATGAACGTGAAGAGAGAGAGAGAGAGCGTGAACACGAATTGGAGGTGCTTAAGTTTAAGCAAGGCTCCATGGCTTCAGGCACACCGGGTGCAGCCAATTCAAGCTCCTCTACTGCTCTCCCGGCACCTATTCTAGCGACTCCACGTCTCAAGCTTCCCTCTTACAAGGAAGGCGAGCGAATCGAGCCATTTATAGCTCGTTTCGAAGACATGGCAAACCTGTACGATCTGGATGAGGCAGCTAAGCGGCTTCAATTTCTTAGCCTGTTTGAGGGCCCCGCCCTCGACATTCTCCACAGAATTCGCGGAGAGAATCTCACGTATGGGATGATGAAGTCCGCACTCATCAAAGCGTACGGTCTTACTGTTGATCATGCTAGAAGTCAGTTCATGAAGGCGCGTCTCCAGGAAAAGGAGACAGCCGTTCAGTTCCTCGACCGTCTCAC
Organism: Birgus latro; assembly: GCA_018397915.1. NCBI lineage: Eukaryota > Metazoa > Arthropoda > Malacostraca > Decapoda > Coenobitidae > Birgus > Birgus latro. The sequence continues at coordinate 20,642 of JAGKTI010012012.1, read as the reverse complement.
GGCATATTTGGGCGAGTGGATGGAGAAGGACGAGACCCCTAGCACACGAGAGGGAGTGATCGACCTCGTGCTGCGTACACAACTAGAAAAGTCGTGGCCTGCTGAGCTTGTAGCCCAGCTAAATATGTCCAAAGTGAAGGACGCATCAGAAATGGTACAAACCGCTGATGCTTTCTTTAGTGCATATGGGTACGAAAAACGTAAGCAGCAGTCCTGGAACAGGACAGACTCTGCTAAGTCTGGTAAGCAGTCCCAGACTGAAACCCAGCATCAAGGCCATTCTCAAAGTAATTTTCATGGTCCAAGCAAACCGCAGGACCAGTGGCACAATACACAGAAACCTGACTGGAAGATGTACAACAAGTACCCTAACCAGCAGCAGTGCCCTAAACAGCAGCAGTATCAGCCACGTAATCGCCAACCGGGACAAACCTTTTCGACACCAGCCCCAGTGTATCGGAGGCAGGAGGCGAGTGCAGCAGCCTTCATTCCTCAACAAGCGCACGATGGTGCCGGTCCCGACAGCACAGCTCCTCCTTCACGGTTCACTAGTCCCCCTGAGACGGTGAACTCTCCTCCACAGGCCGTCAGTGCTCCTGCTCCCCAGATGGTGAGTACAGCTCCTCCTTCACGGTTCACTAGTCCCCCTGAGACGGTGAACTCCCCTCCACAGGCCGTCAGTGCTCCTGCTCCCCAGAGGGTGAGTACAACTCCTCATGTTTCTAGTTCGGGTACGATCCCTAAGGCAAATACTCCTGTCACATTTGAAGAGTTATATGCCAGGCAGCCTTATCAATGGCTGGCCGCTTCCTCCACAGGCCCTCCCACAGGTAACAGTGCCTTCCTTGTTCAGCCAGGGTTTGTGGGAGGTGTTTCTGTTAATGTACTGAGAGACAATGGTTCCTCAGGTTGTACTGTCAGGCAGAGTCTTGTTCGTCCTGAAGAGTATACAGGCAGACAGATCCAAGCTCAGCTTATTGACGGATCAGTGAGATTGTTTCCTGAGGCATGTATCCAGGTAGCATCTCCCTTTTATACAGGTTCAACAGTTGCAGTTGTCATGCAAGAACCTTTGTTTGACCTCATAATAGGTAACATACCAGGTGCCAAGCATAGTTGCACCACTGATGTTACTACTCAGACTTCGGCTTCAAATTGTGTTGCCCCAGTGGCTATTGCATTGCCGAAAGATCTGATTTGCAGTCAAGATGTTGTCCAAGAGCAACAGACTGACCCGACCCTTGCTGTTGTGCGGAAGAAACAGAAGGGTAGAGTGACCAAGTATTCACGGGGTGGACGAGCCAGGTTCCTTCGCAGACAAGGACGGTTCTACCGTGAGTCACGAACACCCGAGGGCGAGATTCGACTGCAGTTTGTCGTTCCCGCAAACTACCGCCAAGCAGTGTTAGAATGGGGTCATTGCTCAGCAACAGGAGGTCATATGGGCAAAAGGAAAACCCAAGGCCGTATCCGTGCTGACTTTTTCTGGCCAGGAATGGGACAGGATATAGATAGTTTTGTGCACTCCTGCAATGTGTGTCGACGTACCACCATTCAGGAAAGTTTCTTTCCTGCGCCGTTTGAATCCACGCCCATAATCTCTGAGCCGTGTGAGAGAGGGCAGTGGTAACGTGAGTGTCTGTTGTACACTGGGTTTCCTAAGACTGTGCTGTTCTAAGAGATTTGAGCAATCCAAGAACTAGCTTGGTTCCCAGTCAGTACTATGCTGCTAAGACCTCACGTCTCCCTTGTTGGCCCCACAGGACATACTATGTCTGGGGTCTGTACATACATATGTACTGTAGCTTATAAGTGCACATTCTCGGCGATCTCAACCGAGGACACCCACGACAAGCCCTTATCAGTCGTAAGCGTAGGGCTTGTGCATGTTGTATGCATCGTAGATTAAGGTAGATTAAGGGGGAAGTCCGAGACCCCGCAGAGGCAATCTGAGGCTGAGTTTGAATTACCTTGTGGTGTATCTCGAGCCGTGGGCCTCCCTGAGGATTCCCGGAGATTACATAGAAGCCACATGAGTGTTCACACCCATGCAGGGTGTTAAAATGTGACCTGCCAAAGTTGCATGGGGATTCTTAACTTACCTTTATTAGTTATAAGTGCACTATAGAATAAGGTAGGTTAAGGGGGAAGTCCGAGACCCCGCAGAGGCAATCTGAGGCTGAGTTTGAATTACCTTGTGGTGTATCTCGAGCTGAGGGCCTCCCTGAGGATTCCCGGAGATTACATAGAAGCCACATGAGTGTTCACACCCATGCAGGGTGTTAAAATGTGACCTGCCAAAGTTGCATAGGGATTCTCGACTACCTTTACTAATTATAAGCGTGCAGTCACAGTGAACCCAACTGAGGACACCGATGACAAACGGGTAGTCGAGGTGACGAGCCCTTTGTAATGTAAAGTATAGCTATAAGTGTGCAGTCACGGTGAGCCCAACCGAGGACACCGATGACAGGCGGGTAGTCGTGGTACGATCCCAGCCGAGGGCACCGACGACGAGCCCTTTTTATTAGGCGTAAGTGTAGATTAGAAAAAGGCAACTATTGGGGAAATAACTGCGACATACCTACGAAATTTGTTTTCAATTGACTTTCGGCTAAAAAGTACCTTCTTTTGTGTGTGTGTGGATTGATTACTGGGTGGATGAAATTGTAATTTAGTGTAACCCTTGCATTGACACTATTGATACTCCACCTTGACTCATCCCCACAGGTACAGTCGTTGGGTGACGAAGATTGATCGTCTGCTGCACCCTGGCACTTCATCTCTTCTGCCCTCGTCGCCTTTATTATTGCCTTAATATGTATTATTATTGCTTACATGTAGGTACAGTAACACTACAACTGTCACACCTACACCGTGTATCACATACATCACGCTACATAACAATTAGTTGTTAATGTAAATCTAGCGAATTTTCGCTCAGTTGACTTGAGTGCAGGACTTTCCACTGTCGTCTTGGAGTTTTTCCCTCAAGCTTGCTTTCCTTAACGTAAATACGAGGTTTTTACGCTCACAGGCGACACTGTTTTGCCTCCTGTAACAGGATAGTACACACACCACAGTGTGAATCTTGTGTGACTGAGTTAGGATGCATATATATATATACTGTATATATAGTGTCAAATTTTACTCTCGAGTAAAATTTGAAATTTTTAAGGGGCGTAATGTCACGAATTTTCTACATTGTAACGTTATGTTGGGTAAGTCGTGACATCGTCCCATAAATTTGAATTGTCTGTTGGCGTGGTAGCCGTTACACGCCGGCACGCGCACCTCCCACGCTCGTCGCGCTGCCGATTCAAATCAGAGCTCAGTCTGACTGTAGACACGGCGGGACGAGGGACGCCTTTCTAGGCTCAGTGCTTTCTTAGCGTTTTCAGATTTCAGCTTGTATTGTCGTGTCTCCTGCAGCCCCACCCACTTTGGTGATCGTCACAGCAGCTCTGTTTCATCCATACCGATCAGTATTTTCTGGTTTTTTCCTAGGCTAAGCTTTTTGAAATATTTAGCCGTTATCTGAGTGTCTGAGTGAGTGAGTGCATTCCTTTACTTGATTTGAATTTCATGTAACGTAAATTCATTTCTTTGTAATTAATAAATTCACAGTTCTTTTCTTGAGCTTTGTTAAAGTTTATTAACTGTGTTTGATTACTCCACTCTATTATTTAATACAGTTTGCTACTCTGCGTTAGTACAACTTTTGAATTAAATCACGGCCGGTACTTAGGCCAGCTTTGGCATCACACTTTAAATCCGTTGTGCTAGCTAGGAGTTTGGCTCAGCCAAGAGCCTGTTATTATTATTATTATAATTTTTTTTGATTGTTGGGGGGGAGAAGAAACTTTCTCGTAGGCCAACGGTACAATATTGCAGCCCAATAGAGCGTCTAGTTCTCTGCTGCGTACCGTTGAGGAAGTTTGTAATTCTCGACCCTAGAGAATTGACCTAGCACACTTAGCTATACATTGTATACCAATTATACAATATTTCATTATTTCTTGGGAATACTTAAATTTCCCCTGACATCTGGCGACACGCTAGAGTAAAACTCTCATTTTCCCCTGACAAGCGTTTTCGCCGAGAAATACGCTTATTCAGCCATCATTAGATTAAAATAGAACGGAACAACCTCCAGAACGGATGCTATCAGCCGGAATGATTTCACAATTTGCACTGCTTCTCCTTGAAGTCAATCCTAAGGGAAAAAAATTGACAAATCAGAAGTTAATAATCCAGAATTCCGTGTCAACAGGAATCACAGTATTGATAGGTTTTACCTAAGGAGATGTGGTTTTCAGTGAAACAGAAACCTTGATATTGTGCAAATGTTCTTTTTTTTTTTTTTTTTTTTACGCCACGATTCTCGACGTATTTTTAAACTGCTTGTGCTGGAGAAAAAAACAAATAAAAAAATCAATGTTTTTATATCGTCTCTGTGATCCTCACAATGTTTGAAGCTTTTTGTTCTTAAAAACCTAAGGTAGAATCTTGGTATCCTTCATAAATGTGACATTTTCACCCACACAAGTGTCTTCTTAGTTCTGAATATAATATAATGTGTTTTACAGTCAACTTTGAGAACACTTGAGGAAGTTGCATATTTAGCGTTTTCGCCGAGAAATTCGCTTATTCAGACATCATTAGATTAAGAGAGAATAGACCTACATCTAAAACGGGTCCTTGAAGTCACGGCTAAGGGGAAAAAAAAATCGACGAAACAGAAGGTAATAATCCACAATTCCATCCCAAGAGAAATCACAGTACTGAAAGATTTTACCTAAGGAAATGTGTTTTTTAGTGAAACAGAAACCTTGATATTGTGGATTTTTTTTTTTTTTTTACCGCCACGAGCCTCGACGTAATTTTAATCAGCTTGTGTTGGAGAAAAAAAAAAAAATCGAAGTTTTTAAATAGTGTCGGTGATCCTCACAATGTCTCAAGCCTTTTGTTCTTAAAAACCTAATGTGTCAGCTATCTTTACGTGTCAGTCGACTTCTTGTTATCCTTCATTAATGTGACATTTTCACCCTCACAAGTGTCTTCTTAGTTCTGAATATAATATAATGTGTTTTACAGTTAACTTGAGAACACTTGAGGAAGTTGCATATTCAGCGTTTTCGCCGAGAAATACGATTGTTCAGTCATCATTAGATTAAAAGAGAATAGACCTACCACCAAAACGGATGCTCTCAGCCGGAACTATATCACAATTTGCATTACTTCTTGTCCTTGAAGTCACTGCGAATTTGAAAAAAAAATCGACAAATCAGAAGTTAATAATCCAGAATTCAGTCTGAAGAGGAATCACAGAATTGAAAGATTTAACCTTGGAAATGTGTTTTTTGGTGAAACAGAAACCTTGATATTGTGGAAACTTTTTGTTCGTTTTTTTTTTTTTTTACCTCCACGAGGATCGATGTAATTTTAAACAGCTTGTGCTGGAGAAAAAATAAATAAAAAATTCAAAGTTTTTAAATTGTCTCGGTGATCCTCACAATGTTTCAAGCTTTTTGTCCTTAAAAACAAAGGTGCCAGCGCTCTTTACGTGTCAATCGACTTTTTGTTATCCTACATAAATTTGACATTTTCTCGCTCACAAGTGTCTTCTTAGTTCTGAACATAATATAATGTGTTTTACTATCAACTTTGAGAACATTTGACGAAGTAGCATATTCCGCGTTTTCTACGAGAAATACGCTTATTCAGCCATAATTAGATTAAAAGAGAATGGACCTACCTCCAAAACGGATGCTATCACCTGGAACTATTTTACAATTTGCACTACTTCTTTTCCTTGAAGTCACGGCTAAGGGGAAAATAAACTACTAATCAGAAGGTAATAATCCAGAATACACTCTCAAGAGGAATCAGTATTGAAAGATTTTACCCTAGGAAATGTTGTTTTTCGTGATCCAGATACCTTGATATTGAGCAAATATTCTTTTTTTTTTTTTTTCTAGCGCCACGAGGCTCGACGTAATTTTAAACTCCTTGTGCTGGAGAAAAAAAAATGAGGTTTTTAAATTGTCTCGGTTATCCTCACAATGTTTCAAGCTGTTTGTTCTTAAAAACCTAAGGTGCCAGCTCTCTTTACGTGTCAGTCGACTTCTTGTTATCCTTTATAAATGTGACATTTTCACCCTCACAAGTGTCTTCTTAGTTCTGAATATAATATTATGTGTTTTACAATCAGCTTTGAGAACACTTGAGGAAGTTGCATATTCAGCGTTTTCGCCGAGAAATACGGTTATTCAGCCATCATTAGATAAAAAGAGAATGGACCTACCTCCAAAACGGATGCTATCAGCCGGAACTATTTCACAATTTGCACTACTTCTTGTCCTTGAAGTCACAGGTAAGGGGAAAAAAATCGACAAATCAAAAGGTAATAATCCAGAATTCCATCTTAAGAGAAATCACAGTACTGAAAGATTTTACCTAAGGAAATGTGGTTTTCGGTGAAACAGAAACCTTGATATTGTGCAAATGTTTTTTTTTTTTTTTCCGCCACGAGGCTCGATGTAATTTTAAACAGCTTGTGTTGGAAAAATAGAAATAAAAAAATCGAAGTTTTTAAATAGTCTCGGTGATCCTCACAATGTTTCAAGCTTTTTGTTTTTAAAAACATAAGGTGTCAGCTATCTTTACGTGTCAGTCGACTTCTTGTTATCCTTCATAAATGTGACATTTTCACCCTCACATGTGTCTTCTTAGTTCTGAATCTAATATAATGTGTTTTACAATCAACTTTAGAACACTTGAAGAAGTTGCATATTCAGCGTTTTCGCCGAGAAATACGATTTATTCAGTCATCATTATATTAAAAGAGAATGGACCTACCTCCAAAATGGATGCTATCAGCCGGAACTATTTCACAATTTGCACTACTTCCTGTCCTTGAAGTCATTGCGAATTGGAAAAAAACAAAATCGACAATTCATAAGTTAATAATCGAGAATTCCGTCTCAAGAGGAATCACAGTATTGAAAGATTTCACCTAAGTAAATGTGGTTTCCAGTGGAATAGAAACCTTGATATTGTGCAAGCGTTTTTTTTTTTTTACACCACGAGGCTCGACGTAATTTGAAACTGCTTGTGCTGGAGTAAAAAAAAAAATAAAAATTCGATGTTTTTAATTGTCTCTTTGATCCTCACAATGTATCAAGCTTTTTGTCCTTAAAAGCTTAAGTTGCCAGGTCTCTTTACGTGTCAGTCGAATCTCGTCATCCTTCATAAATGTGACATTTTCACCCTCACAAGTGTCTTCTTAGTTCTGAATACAATATAATGTGTTTTACAGTCAACTTTGAGAAAAATTGAGGAAGTTGCATATTCAGCGTTTTCGCTGAGAAATTCGCTTATTCAGACATCATTAGATTAAGAAAGAATAGACCTACTTCTCAAACGGATGCTATCAGCCGGAACAATTTCACAATTTGCACTACTTCTTGTCCTTGAAGTCACTGCGAATTGGAAAAAAAAAAAAATCGACAAATCATAAGTTAATAATCCAGAATTCCGTCTCAAGATCAAACACAGTATTGAAAGATTTTACCCAAGGAAATATGGTTTTTAGTGAAACAGAAACCTTGATATTGTGTTTTTTTTTTTTTTCACCGCCACGAGGCTCGACTTAATTTTAAATAGTTTGTGCTTGAGAAAATTTATCTATCTATATACCTAGGCTGCTTCCCCCAAGAAAAGGGAGTTAGCCGAGACAGGTCAACACATTATCAATTGACTCATCCACTCATACACATTCATTCGCATCTTAGCCTTAAAGGGGAGAAGGAACAGATCCTCTCTGCACCACACCGCACGAGGGTCAACTACGTAGTGCAGTCAGTGACATCCGCAGGAGGGCCCGACAGCAAAGCTGGTTTGCCCCTGGCACATCATAATGTATCCAGTCCCTTACCTGCAACTGACCTGATGAGCTGATCAGACAAAATGCAGGAGAATATCTCCTCAGGGCTGCGTCATCATTTATTCATTCACAATTTCTCTCCATTCATTTCTATCACGCACAGCCACTCTTCCTTGCTCAGCAGACAACCCTCTCGCATCCAACGCTCTCTTCACACTGTCCATCCATCCTATTCGTGGTCTTCCTCTCAGCCTTACACCTCTCACATCAGATCTAGTTATGTTTTTCACCAATCGCTCATTATCCATTCTCTCCATATGCCGAAACCATCGCAACACCCTCTGTTCAACTCGATCAGCCATCTCCCGAACAATTCCAGTTCTCCTTCGCACTTCATCATTTCTCGCTCGATCCATACGCGTCACTCCACACATACTCCTCAGACACCTCATCTCCATTACATTCAAACTTTTCCTCTCTGCTACACCCATGTTCCATGTTTCAGCCCCATATAATGCAGTCGGTACAACAACACCTTTATACAGCCTTCTCTTTACATCCATTCTGAGTGAACGACATCCAAACACTTTTATCATTCCTCCCAGCACCTTTCCAACTTCATTCATTCTAAACTTCACTTCTGCATCTATTCTTCCATCCGCAGCAACATGTAACCCTAAATACTTAAAACACTCAGCCTCCTCAAGCAACTCAGAATTCAAAACTATATTCATCCTCCTACCATCTATCAACCTCGTACACTTCATCACTTTACTCTTACTCTCATTTATTTTCAGTTTCCTCCTTTCACACACCCTTCCAAACTCCTCTACCAACTGTCTCAATCTCTCCTCTGAATCAACCACCAGTGCAGTATCATCCGCAAACAGCAGCTGCTTCAGATTCCACTCTCTACCATCTTTCACCAGACTCAGTCCTCCACCTAACACTCTTGCATTCACCTCCCTTACAACACCATCCATATAAATATTAAACAACCAAAACGACATCACACATCCCTGCCGCAGCCCCACTCTCGCGGGAAACCAATCACTCACAGTACTTCCTACTCTTACACACGCTCTACTATTTACATAAAAACTTTTCACTCCTTTTAGTAACCTGCCATCAAGCCCATTCAATCTTAAAACATTCCACAAAGCCTGCCTATCAATTCTATCAAATGCTTTCTCTAAATCAATGAGTGCCCAAAACACATCCTTACCTTTCGCTAAATACTTTTCACACACCTGTCTCACAGCAAACACCTGATCCACACATCCCCTCCCTCTCCTAAAGCCACACAGCTCATCACCATTCACTTCCTCTGTACCCTCTTTAACTCTCTTATTTACCACTCTGCCATACACCTTACCCACCACACTCAACAGACTTATACCTCTAAAGCTAGTACATTCATACTTATCACCCTTACCTTTATACAGTGGGACCACACAAGCACTTGCCCAGTCAATTGGCACCATACCTTGCACAAAGCACACATTCAACAATCTTACTAACCAGTCAACAATAGTCGCTCCACCACGTTTCAGGCATTCCACAGCACACCCATCCATACCTGCAGCTTTCCCTGTTTTCATCTGCTTTACTGCCTCTTGCACTTCCTCCATCGTGATCAGAAATTCATTCAACTCTCCCGACACATCTATTCCTTGCACCCTTCCATCTGCCACAATCTCAGTCTCCCTTTCCTCCTCTACATTCAACAATCTTTCAAAGTACTCCGCCCATCTCTTCCTTACTGCATCCATCTCAATTGACATCCTTCCATCCTCTGCTTTTACTGGCTCCTCCTTCCCAGACTCTCCCTTTCGCACCCTTTTCACCTCCTTCCAAAACATTTTCTTATTCTCTTGAAAATTCTCAGTCATCCTCCTACCCCACCTCTCATCTGCTGCCACTTTAGCATCACGCACAACCCTTCTCGCCCTATTCCTCTTTTCCTTATACCTCTCATATGACACCTCATCCTTCCTCTGCAACCACACTTCATATGCATGTCTCTTCTCACCCACAGCCATACTTACTTCCTCGCACCACCATTCACTTCCCTTTCTTACACCACCACCCACTCGTCTCACACCACACACCTCTTATGCATGCCCCACCACAGCACTCTTAAACAACTGCCATTCCTCCTCCACACTGCCACTCTCCTGATCTTTCACTGCGTACCACTGATCTCTCAATTTCTCCTGATACTCTATCATTTTCTCTCTTTTATCTAACTCACTCACTTTCAAAACCTCCCTGCCACACCTAACTCTCCTAGCTCTCACCCATCTCTTACCTACTCTCAACTTTCCCTCCACCAGGTAGTAGTCAGACATACCTCCATCCTCCCCTCTCAAAACTCTCACATCCAACAATCTTCCTATTACATTCCTGGACACAATCACATAGTCCATCAATGCTCTGTCAACAACCCTTCCACCCTCCTGTCTCACCCATGTATACTTATGAATATCTTTCTTCTCAAACAAGGTATTCCCAATCACCATCCCTCGCTCAACACACGCACCTATCATTCGTTCCCCATTTTTATTTCTTCCAGGCACACCATGCATACCAACTACACCTTCAACTGCTACATTTCCCACTCTAGCATTCAGATCCCCCATCATTACCACATTCACATTCGCTCCAAAGCTCTGCAAACACTCATCAACATCATTCCAGAAAGACTCCTTCTCGTCTTCATCCCTTTCACTACCAGGCCCATATGCACTCACAAAAACCCACAACTCACGTTCAAATTTCGCTTTCACCCACATCAGTCTCGATGACACCTCTTTCCATTCGATCACACACTGCTGTACTTCCGGGCTCACTAACAAGGCCAGACCTTCTCTTGCCCTTCCTCTATCAACACCTGACAATCTTCCATTCACACTTCCAAATGTAGACTCACCTTTCCCTTTCATCTTTGTTTCACTCAAAGCTAACACATCCAACTTTCTTCTCACAAACATTCTCCCAATCTCCTCCCTTTTAGCCTCAATCGTACTACAACCACGCACATTCATAGACTCAACCTTCAGGGTACGGGGATAACTCGATCCCCCATCCCTTTCTCTGGCCTGTCTCTTTTTAGGAACTAAAAAAACAGAAGAGGGGGTCCCGAGTCTCCTCACCCCTCCCCTTTTAGTCGCCTTTTACGACACTCAGGGAATAAGGTTGCGGAATTCTTCCTAACACAATCTGGCCGCAGAGTAGTAGTACCGACGCCATAGTGCAGCCAGATTATGCCCCCCCCCCACGCCACAGGGGGAGAAAAAAATAAAAAAATCGGTTTTTAAATTGTCTCGATGATCCTCACAATGTTTCAAGCTTTTTGTTCTTTAAAACCTAAGATGCCAGCTTTCTTTACGTGTCAGTCGACTTCTTGTTATCCTTCATAAATGTGACATTTTCACCCTCACAACTGTCTTCTTAGTTCTGAATATAATATAATGTGTTTTACAACCAACTTTGAGAAAACTTGAGAAAGTTGCATAGTCAGCGTTTTCGCCGAGAAATAAGCTTATTCAGCCATCATTAGATTAAAAGAGAATGGACCTACCTCCAAAACGGATGCTATCAGCCGGAACTATTTCACAATTTCCACTACTTTTCCTTGAAATCACGGCTAAGGGAAAAAAAAATCGACAAATCAGAAGGTAATAATCAAGAATTCCGTCTCAAGAGGAATCACAGCATTGAAAAATTTTATCAAAGTAAATGTGGTTTTTGGTGATACAAAAAACTTGATATTCTTCAAATATTCATTTTTTTTTCTTTTTTTACCGCCAAGAGGCCCGACGTAATTTTAAACAGCTTGTGCTGGAGAAAAAAAAATGAATTTTTTAAATTGTCTCTTTGATGCTCACAATGTTTCAAGCTTTTTGTTCTTAAAAACATAAGGTGCCAGCTCTCTTTACGTGTCAGTCGACTTCTTGTTATCCTTCATAAATGTGACATTTTCACGCTCACAAGAGTCTACTTAGTTCTGAATATAATATGTGTTTTACAATCAACTGAGAACACTTAATAAAGTTACATATTCAGCTTTATCGCCGAAGAAATACGCTTATTCAGCCATCATAAGATTAAAAGAGAATATACCTACCTCCAAAACGGATGCTATCAACTAGAAGTATTTCACAATTTTCACTACTTCTTGTCCTTGAAGTCACGGCTAAGGGAAAAAAAAATGACGAATCAGAAGTTAATAAACCAGAATTCCATCTCAAGAGGAATCACAGTATTGAAAGATTTTACCTAAGGGAATGTGGTTTTTGGTGAAACAGAAACATTGATATTGTGCAAATGTGCGCTTTTTTTTTTTTTTTTTTACCGCCACGAGGCTCGACGTAATTTTAAACAGCTTGTGCTTGAGAAAAAAAAAGAATTTTTTAAATTGTCTCGGCGATCCTCACAATGTTTCAAGCTTTTTGTTCTTAATAACCTATGGTGCCAGCTCTCTTTACATGTCAGTCGAATTCTAGTTATCCTTCATAAATGTGACATTTTCACCCTCACAAGTGTCTTCTTAGTTCTGAATTTAATATAATGTGTTTTACTGTCAACTTTGAGAACACTTGAGGAAGTTGCATATTTAGCTTTTTCCCTGAGAAATACGCTTAATCAGACATCATTAGATTAAGAAAGAATTTATCTACATCCAAAACGGATGCAATCAGCCGGAACTATTTCACAATTTGCACTACTTCTCGTCCTTGAAGTCACGACTAAGGGAAAAAAAAATCGACAAATCAGAAGTTAATAATCCAGAATTCCGTCTCAAGAGGAATCACAGTCTTGAAAGATTTTACCTAAGGGAAAATGGTTTTCGGTGAAACGGAAACCTTTATATTGTGCATATGTGCGTTTTTTTTTTTTTTTATCGCCACGAGGCTCGACGTAATTTTAAACAGCGTGTGATGGAGAAAAAAAAACTATTTTTTAAAAACTGTCTGTGATTATCACAATGTTTCAAGCTTTCTATTCTTAAAAACATAAGGTGTCAGTTATCTTTACGTGTCAGTCTACTTCTTATTATCCTTCATAAATGTGACATTTTCACCCTCACAAGTGTCTTCTTAGTTCTGAATATAATATAATGTGTTTTACAATCAGCTCTGAGAACACTTGAGGAAGTTGCATATTCAGCGTTTTCGGCGAGAAATACGCTTATTCAGCCATCATTAGATTAAAAGACAATGGACCTACCTCCAAAACGGATGCTATCAGCCGGAACTATTTCACAATTTGCAATTCTTGTCCTTAAAGCCACTGCGAATTGGAAAAAAAAAACAAAATCGACAAATCATTAGTTAATACTCCAGAATTCCGTCTCAAGAGGAATCACAGTATTGAAAGTTTTTACCTAAGGAAATGTCGTTTTCAGTGAAACAGAAACCTTGATATTGTGCAAATGTTTTTTTTTTTTTTTTACGCCACGAGGCTCGAACTAATTTTAAACTGCTTGTGCTGGAGAAAAAAAAAAATAAAAAATTCGATGTTTTTAATTGCCTCGGCGATTCTCACAATGTGTCAAGCTTTTTGTTCTTAAAAACCTAAGGTGCCAGCTCTCTTTACTGTCAATGGAATCTTGTTATCCTTCATAACTTTGACATTTTCACCCTCACAAGTGGCTTCTTAGTTCTGAATATAATATAATGTGTTTTACAGTCACATGAGGAAGATGCATATTCAGCGTTTTCGCAGAGAAATTCTCTTATTCAGACATCATTAGATTAAGAGAGAATAGACCTTCATCTAAAACGGTTGCTATCAGCCGGAATTATTCCACAATTTGCACTTTTTATTGTCCTTGAAGTCACTGCGAATTGAAAAAAAATCGACAAATCATAAGTTAATATTCCAGAATTCCATCTCAAGAGGAATCACAGTATTGAAAGATTTTACCCAAGGAAATGTGGTTTTTGGTGAAACAGAGACCTCGATATTCTGCATTTTTTTTTTTCACCGCCACGAGGCTCGACGTAATTTTATACAGCTTGTGCTGGAGAAAAAAATAAAAAATTCGAAGTTTAAATTGTCTCGGTGATCCTTACAGTGTTTCAAGCTTTTTGTTCTTAAAAACCTAAGGTACCAGCTTTCTTTACGTGTTAGTCGACTTCTTGTTATCGTTCATAAATCTGACATTTTCACCCTCACAAGTGTCTTTTTAGTTCTGAATATAATATAATGTGATTCACAATCAACTTTGAGAACACTTGAGGTTGTTGCATATTCAGCGTTTTCGCCGAGAAATACGCTTATTCAGTCATCATTAGATTAAAAGAGAATGGACCTTCCTCCAAAACGGATGCTATCAGCCGGAAGTATTTCACAATTTGTACTACTTATTTTCCTGGAAGTCACGGCTAAGGGGAAAAAAAATTGACAAATCAGAAGGCAATAATGCAGGATACCGTCTCAAGAGGAATCACAGGATTGAAAAATTTTATCCAAGTAAATGTGGCATTTGGTGATACAGAAACCTTGATATTGTGCAAATATTCGTTTTTTTTTTTTTTTTTTTTTACTGCGAAGAGGCTTGACGTAATTTTAAACTGCTTGTGCTGGAGAAAAAAAAATCGGTTTTTAAATTGTCTCTGTGATCCTCACAATGTTTCAAGCTTTTTGTTCTTAAAAACCTAAGGTGCCAGCTCTCTTTACGTGTCAGTCGACTTCTTGTTATCCTTCACAAATGTGACATTTTCACGCTCACAAGTGTCTACTTAGTTCTGAATATAATATAATGTGTTTTTCAATCAACTTGAGAACACTTAAGGAAGATGCATATTCAGCGTTTTCGCCGAGAAATTCACTTATTCAGACATCATTAGATTAAGAGAGAATAGACCTTCATCTAAAACGGTTGCTATCAGCCGGAACTATTTCACAATATGCACTGTTTCTTGTCCTTGAAGTCACTGCGAACTGGGAAAAATTTTTTACAAATCATAAGTTAATAATCCAGGATTCCGGGTGAAGAGGAATCACAGTATTGAAAGATTTTACCCAAGGAAATGTGGCTTTTGGTGAAACAGAAACCTTGGTATTGTGCTTTTTTTTTTTTTTTTCATTGCCACGAGGCTGGACGTAATTTTAAACAGCTTGTGCTGGAGAAAAAAAAAAAATTGAAGTTTAAATTGTCTCGGTGATCCTCAGAATGTTTCAAGCTTTTAGTTCTGAAAAACGTAAGGTGGCAGCTTTCTTTACGTGTCAGTCGACTTCTTGTTTCCTTCATAAATGTGACATTTTCACCCTCACAAGTGTCTTCTTAGTTCTGAATATAATATAATGTGATTCACAATCAACTTTGAGAACACTTGAGGAAGTTCCATAGTCAGTATGTTAGCCGAGAAATACGCTTATTCAGTCATCATTAGATTAAAAGAGAATGGACCTACCTCTAAAACGGATGCTATCAGCCGGAACTATTTCACAATTTGCACTACTTCTTTTCCTTGAAGTCACGGTTAAGGGGGAAAAAATCGACAAAGCAGAAGGTAATAATCCAGAAGACCGTCTCAAGAGGAATCACAGTACTGAAAAATTTTATCCAAGAAAACGTTTTTTTTGGTGATACAGAAACCTTGATATTCTGCAAATATTGTTTTTTTTTTTTTTTTTTTTCCCCGCCAAGAGGCTCGACGTAATTTTAAACTGCTTGTGATTGAGAAAAAAAAATCGGTTTTTAAATTGTCTCTGTGATCCTCACAATGCTTCAAGCTTTTTGTTCTTAAAAGCCTAAGGTGCCAGCTCTCTTTACGTGTCAGTCGACTTCTTGCTATCCTTTATAAATGTGACATTTTCACGCTCACAAGCTTGTACTTAGTTCTGAATATAATATAATGTGTTTTTCAATCAACTGAGAACACTTGAGGAAGTTGCATATTCAGCGTTATCGGCAAGAAATACGCTTATTCAGCCATTATTAGATTAAAAGAGAATGGACCTACCTCCAAAACGGATGCTATCAGCTGGAAGTATTTCACAATTTCTGCTATTTCTCGTCCTTGAAGTCACGGCTTAGGGGAAAAAAAATCGACAAATCAGAAGTTAATAATAAAGAATTCCGTCTCAAAAGGAATCACAGTATTGAAAGATTTTACCTAAAGGAATGTGGTTTTCGGTGAAACAGAAACCTTTATATTGTTCAAATGTGCGTTTTTTTTTTTTTTTTTAAACCGCTACGAGGCTCAACGTAGTTTTAAACAGCTTGTGATGGAGAAAAAAAAATAATTTTTTAAATTGACTTTGTGATCCTCACAATGTTTCAATCTTTTTGTTCTTAAAAACCTAAGGTGCCAGTTCTATTTACGTGTCAATCGACTTCTTGTTATCTTTCATAAATGTGACATTTTCACCCTCACAAATCTCTTCGTAGTTCTGTATATAAAACAATGTATTTTACAATCACCTTTGAGAACACTTGAGGAAGTTGCATATTCAGCGTTTTCGCCGAGAAATACGTTTATTCAGCCATCATTAGATTAAAAGAGAACGGACCTACCTCCAAAACGGATGCTATCAGCCGGAACTATTTCACAATTTGCACTTCTTCTTGTCCTTGAAGTCACGACTAAGGGAAAAAAATCGACAAATCAGAAGTTAATAATCCAGAATTCCGTCTGAAGAGGAATGACAGTATTGAAATATTTTACCTAAGGAAATTTGGTTTTTAGTGAAACAGAAACCTTGATATTGTGCAAATGTTTTTTTTTTTTTACGCCATGATTCTCGACGTAATTTTAAACTGCTTGTGCTGGAGAGAAAACAAATCGATGTTTTTAAATTGCCTCTGTGATCATCACAATGTTTCAAGCTTATTGTTCTTAAAAACCTAAGGCGCCAGCTCTCTTTACGTGTCAGTCTACTTCTTGTTGTCCTTCATAAATTTAACATTTTCACTCTCACAAGTGTCTTCTTGGTTCTGAATATAATATAATGTGTTTTACAATCAACATTGAGAACACTTGAGGAAGTTGCATATTCAGTGTTTTCGCCGAGAAATACGCTTATTCAGCCATCATTTGATTAAAAGAGAACTGACCTACCTCCAAAACGGATGCTATCGACCGGAACTATTTCACAATTTGCACTACTTCTTGTCCTTGAAGTCACTGCGAATTGGAAAAAAAAAAGATCGACAAATCATAAGTTAATAATCCAGATTTCAGTCTCAAGAGGAATCACAGTATTGAAAAATTTTACCTAAGGAAATGTGGTTTTCAGTGAAACAGAAATCTTGGTATTATGCAAATGTTCGTTTTTTTTTTTTTTTACGCCACGAGGCTCGATGTAATTTTAAACTGCTTGTGCTGGAGGGGGGGAAAAGAAATCGATGTTTTTAAATGTCTCGGTGATCCTCACAATGTATCAAGCCTTATGTTCTTAAAAACCTAAGGTGCCAGCTCTCTTTACATGTCAGTCGGATCTTGTTAGCCTTAATAAATGTGACATATTCACATTCACAAGTGTCTTCTTTGTTTTGAATATAATATAATGTGTTTTACAATCAACTTTGAGAGCACTTGAGGAAGTTGTATATTCAGCGTTTTCGACGAGAAATACGCTTATTCAGCAATCATTAGATTAAATTAGAATAAACCTACCTCCAAAACGGATGCATCAGCCGGAACTATTTCAAAATTTACACTACTTCTTTTCCTTGAAGCTACGGCTAAGGGGGGGGAATCGACAAATCAGAAGGTAATAATCCAGAATACCATCTCAGGAGGAATCAGTATTGAAAAATTTTATCCAAGTAAATGTGGTTTTTGGTGATGCAGAAACCATGATATTCTTCAAATACTCGCCTTTTTTTTTTTTTTTTTTTACCGCCAATATGCTCGACGTAATTTTAAACTGCTTGTGCTGGAGAAAAAAAAATCGATGTTTTTTAATTGTCTCGGTGATCCTCACAATGTTTTCAAGCTTTTTGTTCTTAAAAGCCTAAGGTGCCAGCTCTTTTTACGTGTCAGTCGATATCTTGTTATCTTTCATAAATGTGACGTTTTCACGCTCACAAGTGTCTACTTTGATCTGAATATAATATAATGGGTTTTCCAATCAACTGAGAACACTTGGGGAAGTTGCATATTCAGCGTTATCGCCGAGAAATACGCTTATTCAGCCATCATTAGATTAAAAGAGAATGTACGTACCTCCAAAACGGATGCTATCATCTGGAAGTATTTCACAATTTCCACTACTTCTTGTCTTTGAAGTCACGGCTAAGGGGAAAAAAAAATCGACAAATCAGAAGTTAATAATCCAGAATTCCGTCTCAAGAGGAACCACAATATTGAAAGATTTTACCTAAGGGAATGTGGTTTTCGGTGAAAAGAGACCTTGATATTGTGCAAATGTGCGTTTTTTTTTTTTTTTTTACCCCCACTAGGCTCGACGTTATTCTAAACAGCTTGTCCCTCCCCCGAAAAAAAAATGAATTTTTTAAATTATCTCTGTGATCCTCACAATGTTTCAAGCTTTTTGTTCTTAAAAACATATGGTGCCAGCTCTCTTTACGTGTCAGTCGAATTCTTATCCTTCATAAATGTGACATTTTCTCCCTCACAAGTGTCTTCTTAGTTCTGAATATAATATAATGTGTTTTACACTCAACTTTGAGAACACTTGAGGAAGTATCATATTCAGCGTTTTCGCAGAGAAATACGCTTAATCAGACATCATTAACTTAAGAGGGAATGGACCTACCTCCAAAACGGATGCTATCATCCGGAACTATTTCACAATTTGCACTACTTCTCGTCCTTGAAGTCACGACTACTGGGGAAAAAAAATCGACAAATAAGAAGTTAGTAATGCAGTATTCCGTCTCAAGAGGAATCACAGTATTGAAAGATTTTAACTAAGAGAATGTTGTTATCGGTGAAACGGAAACCTTTATATTGTGCAAATGTGAGTTTTTTTTTTCTTACCGCCACGACGCTCGACGTAGTTTTAAACAGCTTGTGATGGAGAGAAAAAATAATGAATATTTTAAATTGTCTCTGTGATCCTCACAATGTTTGAAACTTTTTTTTTTTTCTTAAAAACCTAATGTGCCAGTTCTCTTTACGTGGCAGTCGACTTCTTGTTATCATTCATAAGTTTGACACTTTCACCCACACAAGTGTCTTCTTAGTTCTGAATATAATAAAATGTGTTTTACAGTCAACATGAGAACACTTGAGGAAGTTGCATATTCAGCGTTTTCGTCAAGAAATACGCTTATTCAGCCATCATTTGATTAAAACAAAATGGACCTACCTCCAAAACGGATGCTTTCAGCCGGAACTATTTCACACTGCACTACTTCTCTTCCTTAAAGTCACTGCGGATTGGGAAAAAAACACAAAATCGAGAAATCATAAGTTAATAATCCAGAATTCCGTCTCAAGAGGAACCACAGTAATGAAAGATTTTAGCTAAGGAAATGTGGTTTTCAGTGAAACAGAAACTTTGATATTGTGCAAATGTTTTTTTTTTTTTTTACGCCACGAGTTTCGACGTAAATTTAAACTGCTTGTGCTGGAGAAAAAAATAAATAAAATTTTCGATGTTTTTAATTGTCTCAGTGATCTTCACAATGTATCAAGCTTTTTGTTCTTAAAAACGTAAGGTGCCAGCTCTCTTTACG
Organism: Birgus latro; assembly: GCA_018397915.1. Classification (NCBI taxonomy): domain Eukaryota; kingdom Metazoa; phylum Arthropoda; class Malacostraca; order Decapoda; family Coenobitidae; genus Birgus; species Birgus latro. The sequence continues at coordinate 1,092 of JAGKTI010012012.1, read as the reverse complement.
TGTCAGTCGAATCTTGTTATCCTTCATAAATGTGATATTTTCACCCTCACAAGTGTTTTCTTAGTTCTGAATATAATATAATGTGTTTTATAGTCAGCTTTGAAAAACTTGAGGAAGTTGCATATTCAGCGTTTTCGCCGAGAAATTCGCTTATTCAGACATCATTAGATTAAGAGAGAATAGACCTTCATCTAAAACGGTTGCTATCAACCGGAACTATTTCACAATTTGCACTATTTCGTGTCCTTGAAGTCAATGGTAATTTGAAAAAAGATGGACAAATCATAAGATAATAATCCGGAATTTCGTCTGAAGAGGAATCACAGTATTGAAAGATTTTACCCAAGGAAATATGGTTTTTGGTGAAACAGAAACCTTGATATTGTGATTTTTTTTCCACCGCCACGATGCTTGACGTAATTTTAAACAACTTGTGCTGGAGAAAAAAAAATAAAAAAATCGAAGTTTAAATTATCTCGTTGATCCTCACAATGTTTCAAGCTTTTTGTTCTTAAAAACCTAAGGTGCCAGCTCTCTTTACGTGTCAGTCGGATCTTGTTAGCCTTCATAAATGTGACATTTTCACCCTCACAAATGTCTTCTTAGTTTTGAATATAATATAATGTGTTTTACAATCAACTTTGAGATCACTTGAGGAAGTTGCATATTCAGCGTTTTCTAAGAGAAATACGCTTACTCAGCAATCATTAGATAAAAAGAGAATAAACCTACTTCCAAAACGGATGCTATCAGCCGGAACTATTTCAAAATTTGCACTGCTTCTTTTCCTTGAA
>JAGKTI010012011.1:11103-25342 GCA_018397915.1 Birgus latro | reverse complement strand
TGTGTGTGTGTGTGTGTGTGTGTGTGTTTGTATGTGTGTGTGTTTGCAAAGCAGTGCATCCAACGCATGAGGCCTGAGGCGGCAGTTGTTAACGTTTTTGTTTTACTGTCAATGTTATAATACATTAATTTCTTGTTGCAGAGTGTTGATAGTTATATTAAATACTTTTAACATAAACTAGTTTTCTATGTTTGTATTAGTAGTGGGACCAAGAGAGCATGAAATCAGCTTGAAATGTAACTGCCAGTAAAGAATAACAGGTGGGGTGGGAGGTTGGCTAGGGCTGTGGGGGAGGGTTGAGAGCTGGGGTAGTGGCAGGTGGAGCTCGTTTCGTCCCCCCTCCCCCCTTCCCTGGGAATACAGGGGTAGGAAAGGGGCACCCATGGGCAGATATCAGTTGATCATGAGTATACATTACATATGTCTAAAGTTTTCAGAGGTCCCTCCCAATAGTCTGGAAAAAAAAAAAACAATAGTCCGAAAGACCCTCGGTCCCTTGCTATTTGGATTACAGGACTTTTACTGGACTGTATATCTAATTTACAGCTGAATTAACCATATGAACAATGTTAAATCATGTAAATCAGATGCAGTGGAAGTTAACAGGTCAGTTTTACCTATGGAGAAGTTAACCTCAAATACAATGTACATAATGTAAAGGATGCATTGTAAATTAAAGGGCAATTTTTCTTACACATGATTGAATTACCAACAATATAAAAAATGTTAAAAATATATAATAAAAAGCTAGCTACCCATAATAAGGACATAGATTAGCACATCTCAGCCACATAAATCTTCCATGTGATGTCATTATTCTCCCTACCTTGACATGATTTTATTCAGCTTGTGATTTTTCAAACTTGTAGGACCCCCTTTCTACTAGCAATCTTTCCTTCATTAACCTCTTTTCTTCTAGTAGTTTTTCTTGAGTTGAATAAAACTAATAAGGTACAATAATGTCTTCATCCTATTCTACTAGCGCTCATTTCCAGGTGAAATAAAATTATCATGCAAGGCCTTCTTCCTTACTCCTCTTCTACTAGCAATTTCCATCTTAACCCCTCATCTACTTGCAATTCATTAATCCTTCTTCTACCAACAATTTCTTCCTTAACCCCTCATCTGCTAGCAATTCATGAACCCCTACCCTGCTAGCAAATTCTTAACCCCTCTCCTACTAGCAAATTCTTAACCCCTCCCCTACTAGCAATTCATTAATCCCTCTTCTACTAGCAATTTCTTCCAATCCCTCACCTACTAGCAATTCTTCCTTTACCCCTCTTCTATCAGCAGTTCTTTCTAAGCAGGATAAAATCATTCCAGTGGTAAACTATTTAAAGTGAAACAGACATCAATGGAGTGTGGTTAAACATTTCAGTAGTAGGACTGACACAGTTAATATTTTCCACCCATATGGGCAGTTTTATCATTACCTCTCATTACACTAAAGCCAGGATTCACAGTGGCTTCCTAACACCTCTTCATTTGTGATTTATTTTATATATTTCACCTTAACATTCCCTGTATGTCATTTTATATCATTGTAACATTAACAAGGGAGTTTACATCAATAACATACAAGATGTAGTAGTAGTAGCAGTAGTAGTAAATGTTGTAGTAAAAGTAGTAGTAGTAGTAGTAGTAGTAGTGGTAACAGTAGTAGTAATAGTAATATTAGTAGTAGCAACCCAAGGGTCCTATGTGAACCCAGAGGATTGCAAGATAAGTTGCCATCTTCCTGGAATGCACCATCCTCCTTTCTGGGGACTGGGAAGTTATCATGGGATATTGTATAACCAGGCAGTGAATCCACCTGGTTATATCGATGCCTCTGCATGAAGGTGTCCCTCTTCAGCATCCTATTACATCTTCACATTTTCTTGTAAGCTATTCATTTTCATGAAGCGAGAAACCTGTGCTTTACACAGGAAAAATCATATATTACCACTATGCCGGGAATCGAACCCGGGACTCTCAGGTATTCATTTTAATACTGACTGTAGTTTGCATAAATAACAGATAGGAGGATACTAAGGTGTAACATACAGACTAAATCACTACAGAAGAGGCACTGAGAAATCTTGAAATCCACTCACAAGTAACCCCCACTAGAGGACACACAATAGAGCCTCATCCAACACACATTGCATAGATCTGTAAATCCTCCCAATATCATTTCCTTCACTTATTACTTATCTATCCACTCACTCGATGTTGTGCTGCTCTCAGGTGTCTGCCCTTTCCTATCCTCCATCCTTCAATCCTCTTCTGTCTTTCTTTCCTTCATTCATTCCTTGTCCTTCTGCATACAGGTGACTTTTCTGTCTTTCTTGCCTTCATTCTTTCCTCGTCCTTCTAAAGTCTGTGGATGACTCTACACTGAGTGACAAGCCAAATGGTTTCCTGTATACCAGGAAACCATTTACTATGTTGGGTGGTAACCATATAACCAAATTTTGGCACCTGGTGGTTTAGTGGGTAATTACGGCACTCCAATCGGATTGAGCCAGTAAAGGTTTATATCCAAGGGGTGGTTGGGGTTTATTGGTCACGTAATGCCATTCAGGGAGGAGTGAGGCTGGTCACACTCACCTTAAATATCAGGACCAACTTGCCTAGCCCTGGGCTCGTACGCTCCTCTGTGGGGCGACATAGGATTGGATAATGAATGAATGAAAAATGAAATTGTTTATCTTATTTTCCTCTGTCTCCAAATGATTTTATTCACCATTTTTTCCCCCTATATCCAGATGATCTCATTCAGCTTAAGAGAGACCCTAATAGTGAAAAGACTGATTCCTTCAAAGGGATGATGTATTCTTTGGAAGGTGCTGCAGAAGAATGCCTGCATGTGGTTGTACCAACATGACCAAACAGATCAACTGCCTGGTAATATTAATGTTCACTAGACCCTTCCCCCTGAATTAGATAGTCTGGAGAAGAATGCAACACAAAATACATTACAGCACCAAAGGAATTAATGAAGACTACATCTAACCCCTCCAGGTGGAAAAGTTTACCAGATATATTGCATCATCAACTTCAATTTTGTATCATTCATACGTATTGTTCATAAAGGCTCCAACATGCTTGCGTGCGTTTGACCTTGTTGCCTAATGGCAGCTCTCCGTGCCGCTCGATTACTGGCAACCTCCCTATTCAGTCTCTTATCCCTGAGAACATACTCTATGAACTCGTCCCATGGAAACAGAAGCATACTGACCTGAGGCAAGGCTATTCAGTCCTGACATTCAAGGTAACAGTGACCACCTTCACATGATCCCAAGTGACATTATACAAGCAATTAAACCCCATTCACCCCTTGTTTGAAACCCATACAGGCTCCACCCAGCTGGAGCTAAACCAGCAGGTGTCATACTAAATGGTTGTACAAGAAGGAGCAACTGCATAACAGCAGGTCATTTTCCCATAATATACTGTGAACCTAATTGCACAAGACTCTCCTATTTGAAATACTCCTTCTCTTAAGCCAACTAAAACCATCTGGTGTTAACTAATAAGAAAATCAATGGTTTGAAGGCATTATGGAGCTAACAGCTGTAGGTGACATATGGGACTTCATGGCAACTCTTTCTCATCCATTAATTAAAACATTAAACACTGTCCTCTTGTGGATTAATTATCTATTTAAACCTTACTCTCTTGTAGGTTAATCATCATCTTATTTATTTACACCTTATTCTCCCGTACATTAACTAATATTTATACATATACACGTGGATTGCATAACAAAAGATCATTAACATACCTCAGAAAAAATAAAAGGTGCAAGGAAGAGATGCTACAAAGTTTTCTCAGTCCCTATGAAGACAACTCAACTCTCTCTCTCTCTCTTTCACCTCACCATAATCTGCCAACACAAGAAGGCAGTATGGGGCTGGAGTAACTTCAGATCACCCCATATAAATACAACTTTATCTTCCTTTTCTCTATCTCTCACTTTTTTTTTTCTCTCTCTCACCTCAACATAATTTCTCAACACAAGAGGACAATACTGAGGCTGGGCTAACTTCAGACCAGCCCACATAAATACAATTTTCTCTCCCCATATTCTGCCAACAACAGAAGGCAATACATCAGCCAGACTTACTTCAATCCAGCCATAAAATGTGAAATAACTGTAGCTGCATTACTAAAACCTTTGGAATCGAGTGAGGTCCATTTCTGTTTATTCCTGCTGCCACCCAGTGATTTTATTCAACTTAGGAAGGTACGAGTTGCAACCCTAGGATCATCTGAAAGCGAACTCAGTGGACTGCTGGTTCAAGTTGATGTCCTCTTGCAATCCACCCTCCTCCTTTGTGGGCACAGGGAAGACGCAGAAGGATGATTGTATAACCACGAAAGTTAAGACTGCCTGGTTATACAAACATCCCTCAATCCACTTACTATCCCCTAAAGAGGATGGACAGCAGGAAGAGGGAAATTTCAACCTATAGTCCATTAGGTTCACATCTGGATTGAGCCTAGGGCTGCATCTAAGGCTATATCTAACCCCTCCAGTTCAAAGAATCTATCCTAACCTGAATAAAATAAACAATTTTATTCCTGCAACAGATAAAGATAATGGATAGATATATGAGCAGACAGATACACAGAATGAGACTTAATACAGACACACAGGAAGATAGGTAGTCAGGTGGGTAGGTAGCCAGACAGATAAATATAAACATAGACTTTATTCAGCTCAGAAAAAGTCTCTCATACTGAAAGGGTTTACTTAGGCTATATGTAACCCCTCCAGTTCAGACCCTACCCTAAGTTATGTAAAATCATCATCGTGGCAGACAAATAAAACATCACTCGATATCAAGGAATTAAAGAGACCCAATAGTAGATGCAATAGATGGCAGGTGGTCAGTATTGTTCATCACCATCATCATCACTAACATGTTCATCACTACCATCATCAGTTCAGACAGTAACACATGGGTGACCAGCCTCACCCCTGAGTGCATCGCATGAGCAACAAACCCCAACCACCCTTCATATGTAACCCCTTTGGGTCCCATCTAGTTGAAGTGCCTTAACCAACTAGACTATCAAGCATCTGTCTCACTTAGAGTAGTATTATGCTTGCACATATTACTGGATTTAACTGGAGACTACCTATTTGCCAACCATTATAAACACTTCATTCTCGTTATTCATAAGGCTGGTTGGTCTAAATTTAAGTATAACTAGATGAATGTCACTAACTTCCCCATCCCCCAATGGGAGAATGGGAGACGTCAGGAAAAGTGCAAATTAAAGCCTGTAGTCCACTGGGGTCAAGTTCAAATGAGCCTTGAATTATATCTGTGCCACCACATGAATTAATCCCTCTCCTACACCATAATGTCAGTCAAAGGTCTACATCTGGAGGAAAGAGGTGGTCTGGTCTCAAAAGGTTTCTCCAAAGTATTGAGTTTCCCTAAAGACTTATTACTGGAAAGTGACTCAGTGCTAAACCTGATCCTCTAAGACACGAGGGTGGGGGATTACTACAGTTCCTTCACCTCAACCTGGACCAAATTTTTGTCCTTCAGCAACATATTTCACATAGTTCACTGGTAAAACAAGGCAAATCTACAGCTCTGCATCCTTTCCACAGCAGCTCTTCATAAGTATAAGGTATCCATAGCAGTACTTTGTAAATAGCACCATATTCTAGCATTACTGTCACTGGTACAACTCAGCAATCAAGATGAAGATATGGTAATTTTTGATCATTAGATTTTTAAAAATATATAAATAAAAAAAAGTAAAATCCCTACCACTACCTCTATTTTGCCTTGGCGCACAGGGAAAATGGGGTTACTTGGTTACTACCAGTACTGTAAATGGTTTCCCAGGTTCCAAGAAATCATCTGGCTTGTCATTCAGTGTAGGTACCACTAAACCGAGCAAGTGGATGATGGGGGTAAATGAAGTTAATGCTCAATCTAAGACAGACAACTCAGGGTCCACACCTGAGTGGCATTAGCAGCTTCCCATCTTTTCTAGTACCTCTGTAAGTTATTACAGTGCTAATACTCTGATGCATGGCCTATTTAACTGGGCAAACTTTGGTTATTTCTCTTTCTACCGAGCACAGCACACCCTCATTACACCATCGCTTGGTATATGATCATTTGCTTATACGAACAATAAGAACTTAGGACCCTTCCTATACCCTGCTTATACAATCGCTGTGCTACCCAGTTTTTCCGCACATAAGTTTTTCTCATGATTCCTGCAATGCCAAATTCGTCATAAGGTCACTTTTCAAAAACGCATCACAGTCATACAACAAGGTTGTGTTGGACCCCACCTCACTCCATCCTTAGGTGGGGAAATAGATCTGCATAATAATAATGATGATGATGACTCATTGCAATAATACTTTAGGTCGGAGTCAATGCAATGTCCTCAATGTAAAAAATCCCAACATTCTGCTCATGCATCAGAGTATCAGCACTGCAAATACTTCCAGAGGTACCTGAAATGCTGGGCAGCTGCTAATTCCTCTCAATGGTGGACTCTGATTCTCAGTTGTCTGTCTCAGCCTCAACATTAACTTCATCTTCACCCACCACATACTTTTGGTTGAAACTTACATTGGATACCTTCAATGCGTGGATACTGACTAAAGACATTTTGTTTATCAATCTCTTCTTACTTCAACGTTGCAAAAATTAGCATCTGAAAATACTGATATTTTTTACACAGATGACATCTGCACTTACTTGGACATAAAGTAATATAGTAGGAAGTCATCATCATCATCATCATGCAGACCTCTTTTCCACCACTTTCAAACTGTTCCTGTTATCAATAATGAAAAATCATTTCAGTGCTTGATAATACTGATGAAATTTGTATTGTTAAACGTAACATTGAAAATGTAACTCACTATCATGACAGTGCACACAGCAATATAGTGACCTACTGAAAAAATATTCAAAGTTTATTCTGGAGGGAGGGAGAGGGAGGGGAAGACTGAGGATGAGGTGGAGAGATGGAGTTGAGAGATGTATGAGGGAGGGGGGAGTGAGCTGGGCGGAGTGAGCTGGGGGGAGTGAGCTGGGGGGAGGGTAGGCAAATGGCTGGTGACAGAGCGACTTGGAGGCGTTTTGTCTGCAGTCACCCTTTGTGGGATTAGGGTGTCGGGCTATAGATTTTTTTTTTTTTTTAGGGGGGGGGGGGGGAATGTTGCAAGAAGAATCCAATCCAAGAGTCTGGACAATTAATGGACCGGAATCCTGACTTCACTCTGAGCACTGGGTCACTTTCTAATAATTTGCCTGTAGAAAAACTTATTCTTCTGAGAAACTTCCAGCAATCAAAACACAACTTTTGAATTGTTATTTTGTCAGTATTCAGTAAGTTTTCTTTATCTATCTGTCCATCCCTCACCCAGCCCATTTCTTCCCCCTCAAGAGTGTAGGAGGCCAGGGCTAGGCTATTCAGTCCTGACATTTAAGGCTACGGTGACCAGTCTCACTCACCCATATGGCATTAAGTGAGTAACAAACTCCAACCACCCCTTCGATCAGGTATACAGAATACCTATAAGAACTCAATCCAGCTGGAGCATCTTAACCCACTAAACCACCAGGCATCATCTGGTTGTATGGTTACCATCCAACATAGTAAATGCTTTTCTGGCACACAGGAAAACCACTTGGCTTGTCACTCAGTACAGAGTTGCCCAAAGGCAGCACTATATCAAGTGAGTGGATGGTGGGCACCCCCACCTACCAAACTGATCTATATACTGAAAGTAGTGGTTGGTGGGGGCACTCACCATCCACTCACTTGATGTAGTGCTGCTCTTGGATGCCTGCCCTTTCCTCTCTTTCTTCTTTCCATTCATCCTCTTCTGTCATTCTTTCCTTCATTCTTTCCTCTTCCTTCTGTCTATGGGTGACTCTACACTGAATGAATGCCAGATGGTTTCCAGTACACCAGGAAAACATTTACTACACTGGGTGGTAAACATATAACCAAATTATGGCGCCTGGTGGTTTAGTGGGCAATGAAGGCACTCCAATTGGATTGAGCCAGTGCAGGTTTATATAGAAGGGATGGTTGAGGTTTATTGCTTGTATAATGCCACTCAGGGATGAGTGAGGCTGGTCACTCTCATCTTAAATGTCAGGATCAACTTACCTAGCCCTGGGCTCCTACGCTCCTCTTGGGGCAACGTTGGATTAGATGATGAATGAATGAATGAATCTAATCAATGAACTTGATAACAGTGAAAACCTACTACTCCATTAATATACTGGTGAACAACTACAATTCATGAGCGTGGTAACTGAACATGTTGCCATTTCTGAATTTGATGATGAACAACATAATAATCACAAAAAGACCTAATAAACAGCAGACAATACTGATGTGTATTGGTCTCATAACTTAGTTGGTTATGGTTTTGGTCTGCTGACCCCTGAGTTTATATTCAGATGAGCCTGAGCTTGTTACTACTATGACTGATTCCAGCTTATCAGATATGTTACTGCAAGGACAAGGGTGCTGCTATTTTTGCAGCCCAAGGCTCATATGAATATGGACCCAGTGGACTGCAGGCTCCTGCAGTTCACCATCCTCTTTTAAGGAGTAAGGGAGGGAGGGAGGTGAGGAGTGCTTGTATAATCAGGCAGTGGATCTCCTTAGTTATAGTGGTACCACCATATGAAGGCATCCCTCTCCACACTGTAACTGCAAAATATTTGTAGAACCAGGCAATGGAGCCAACTGGTTATATCAGTGCCACCACCTGAAGGTACCCCTCTCTAAACTACACCTGTGCAATGCTTCATCATCATCCATACCTCTTTCTCCACCAAAGAATGAGGTGAGGTTGGGTCTAGAAGCAAGAAAAAAATCAGAGAACCTAACCAAAAGTCTCCATGAACCGAATGGGCCACACTCTCATTCTCTTGCTAGTCAAGCCCCCAGAATCGTGACCCCACCTCACTGGCATAAACATCCACACTTACACACTTCCAAATGACCAAACCTCACCTTCAATGCATCTACTAATGGGACTCTGCATGGCTTCGAAGGATCAGCTATAAAATTAATCTCCTAAATGGTGTTCGGTTAATGTTTCCATGACCAGGTGCCTTGCTGCCCTGGCATGCTGTGTGCCTCTGTGTGCGCAGCAGAGTTGCTTGTGTCCATTTGCTCATACTGTGTGTGTGTGTGTGTGTGCGTATTAGCATGCGAGCTGTCTGCTCCGTTTGCAAAGTTGAAAGGGTTCTGCATGGCACGAGGGGAGAATGGGCCACCTGTGTGCTGGTTCAGGGGCTTCCGAGGCGATCGTGCCTTGACCACACTGGGTTTGTTGAGTTCCTCCAGGACTGATGGTGCAACGTATGTGAAACCCTGAAAATGCAACCATGTTACCATCTGAATGCATGCGCACGCATACATGAACAAACACATATCGCGACCAATTTTTTATCCTTATGCTGCAAAAAGCATTTAACTCTTGAACTTAAAATATCGTTGTAGTGATTACCACACAGCAGTCATATAATAAAACTTGATTGTACCACTTTGTTGATGGAACTAAATACAAAATAAAATTGCTAATGAAGAATTTTTTCAAGTGAAGAGAGAAAATGACGAGTTGAAGAAACTGAGTGACAGTAAAGAAAAGGCAAATATTATAAAAACAGCAACAGAAAAGGAAAAAAAAAATTGAGTGGCAGAGTGAGGAAAAGAAAGAATTAATAAGCCTCAAATTATTCAAGAGAAGATGCAGGAAAATAAGACTTGAGCTGAAATGACTAATAATGAACCAACAAATAAAGTTATGATTATACAAAAAATGAAAAAGTGGTGTGACACAGAGGAGAGTAGAAGTGTGATCATATTCTGTGACCATGAGAATGAACAGAAAATAAAACAGATTAGGATGAGAGAGACTGAGAGAATTAGACAAGTGTTGAGTGGCATTAAAAATGAGGGAGAGAGATCGGGACCAAGAGACTGAGGAAGTGAGAAAGTTAAGATAGTACAAGAATGACATTAAAAAATTTAGTTTCCCAAACAAATGCAGTTTGGAGGAAGAAGTGGTGGAAGCAAAGAATATGTGTGTTTAATTGTAATCTGCCGAGTCCAGGGCTCCTATGCTCCTCATGTGGCAACATCGGATTGGATGACGGACGGACGGACGGATGGATGGATGGATGGATGGATAATCAGAGATAGGAGACATGGGTTTAGCTCAAATCATGTACACTACATTTAGGTAAAAACTGTATACTACCTTTAGGTAAAAACACACATAAACACACACACACACATACATACACACACACACACACACACACACACACACACCACACACACCGGAATCGTGACTTCCCTTAATCCCTCCAGGGTAGATGGTGCCATGTATGTGAAACCCTGTGAATGTGATCAGGTTAGCCTCTGCTCTCTCTCTCTTTCTCTCTCTCTCTCTCTGTGCTGTAGTTAAAACAACATTTAATTACTTCAGCATACTCAGACAATCTCTCTTTAATCATGCTGTGGCAAATATAACATTAATTTCTGTACACTTAGAAATCTCTCCCTCTATCCATACCTCAAAGACCTTGTTGGCACTAGCGCTGAGCATACTATCATCAGGGGAGTCTACTGGTGTCTGCTTGGTGAACTTACTGTCAAACTGGCTAACGTCATCTTCACCACTCTGTACAGAGAAATAAGTAATGGTAAATGGTAGCACCACATCCATCCTCTTCTGTCTTTCTTTCCTTCACTCTTGACTCATCCTCCTGCCTATAGGTAACTTTACACTCCTTTCTTTCTATCCTTCATTCTTTCCTCTTCCTTCTGTCTGTTGGTGACTCTACAGTGAGTGACAAGCCAAAAGGTTTCCTGTACACCAGAAAACCATTTACTACGCTGGGTGGTAACCTTATAACCAAATTTTGGCACCTGGTGGTTTGGCGGGTAATTACAGCGCTCCAATCAGACTGAGCTGGTGAAGGCTAATATCCAAGGGGTGGTTGGGGTTTATGCCACTCAGGGATGAGCGATGCTGATCACTCTCATCTTAAATGTCAGGACCAACTTGCCTAGCCCCAGGCTCCTACTCTCCTCATGGGGCAATGTAAGACTAGATGATGAATGAATGAATGAATGAATGATGTAAACGGTACAACAGTAACAGTCAAACCAGTATTATCTCCTTCAAGGCATATGGGTCAGGGGCTAGACTACTTCAGCCCTGTATATTTCTGGTTAGATATCTGCCAACATCCCTGGATGGGTGATGGAGACGGATGTCTTCATGCATCCCCTTAACTTCGTCACTGTTCCCTGCAGAAGGGATGGCAGACTGCCAGGGAAAGGCAACTTCTGCCTGCAATCCACCAAGTTCACCTTTCTGATGAACCTGGGACCGAAACTACATTTAGCTATCAACTAAACATTAAAAGGAATTAGCATTTTTTTTTTAGGGGGGGGGGGAATCATCCAGACTCCTTTCCCTCACTAGAGCAGGGTGAGGAGTAGCAACCTCCAGACAGCACAAGTTTGACCAATCCAATGGTCCATGCCTCCATTCACTAATAATTCAAGCCCCCAGAATCCTGGCTCTATCTGATACACCAAAACCATTAACCACACTCTGTAGCTTCACAGAAACATATGTGATAGAGTCTATCCAAACACTGTCACGTTAAAAGGGGGTGCCAAATCCCTGATCATGCACTTCTCACAACACTCATCCACCTAGTTCGATCTGTTCCCTAGCCTCACTGACTTCCATACCTCTCTTCCTCACACACTCATCCACCATATCCCTCCACCTTCTCCTTGGCCTACCTCACCTCCCTCCTTCAAATTCGCTCAGGTATGCCTTTTTCACCACTCTATTGTTACCCATTCTCTTCACATGACCACACCATCTCAGTTCACTCTCATTGATTCTGATGTCCACAGACTTCCTCACTCCACGTCTTTCACGAATCACATTATTTTGTATCCTATCCACTCTCTGTACTCCACATACATTCCTCAGCAGTCCCATCTCCACTGCTCTCTCTCTTGACTTTTCATTTGCATGCCACACCATAGTCTTACAAGTTGGCACTAACACTTCTGCATGTAAGCCTAGCGCAGCTGCAACACTCAAGCCTCTGTTTCTTATCAAGGGCTTCATAACACCAGCTACTTTCCTTCCTTGCGTCACTCTACTTTCCACTTCTTTTAAACATTTTCCTCTCTTTTCTATTACTGTACCCAGGCATTTGAACTTTCTCACCAATTTCAGTCTCTCCATTCACTGTAACATCAAACTGGCAGTCACCTTCTCTCTCGATTCCCATCACTTTACTCTTTTCTATATTTACTCCCAGGCACGATGCTCACAGACATAAGCAAAACTCTTCACTAGTCTACCAAGCTCTTGTCTAGTATTTGCAAGCAGCACTGCATCATCAGCATACAACAAATTTGAGATATTCTAGTCATCTCCAATGCCATCCCTCTCCCCATTACTCGTGTTTTTATTTCTCTCATCGCCAGATCAATATATCCATTATACTGAACAACCAAGGGGACATCACACAACCTTGCTGCACACTCACAATGATTGTGAACCATTCACTACATGTCTCACTACCATCATAAAAATTCTTGATTGCACCTAGCAGCGTACCATCAACACTGTACATATGCAAAACCTTCCACAATCCTTCCCTGTCAACTTTGTCATATGCATTTTTCCTGATCCATACATGCCATAAACACCTTACAGTCCTTCTCACAAGCCTTCTCCACACTCTGTTTTACTGCAAATATTTGATCCACACACCCTCCACCACTCCTAAAGCCACCCTGTTCATCACTCACTAGGATTTCTGATACCTCTATTATTTTCTCCATCATAATTCTTCCATATACCATCCCTACAACACTCAATACACTTATGCCATGATAATTCTTGCACTCACTTCGTTCATCTTTATTTTTGTACAGGGGTACAATCACAGCCTTATTCCACTCTGCTGGCACAGTTTCATTCATCCATGCCATCTTACATATCTCCAACAAGCATTTCATTCCACTCTCTCCATTAAACTTAATCATCTCTGCAAACACCTCATCAACCACAGATGCTTTCCCATTTTTCAGCCGCTTCACGTTGTTCTTCACCTGTGCGAGTGTCACGTTTCCTGACACTGCATTCCTTCTCTGGACACCCCAAAAACCAATCATATTTACAGCCACTCTGCTCTCTCTAATCCTGTTCATCAGGCATTCAAAATATTCTTTCCATCTGATCCTTACTTCATTCCCATGGTTTTATAATCTACCACTTACATCCTTCACACTTTCACATTTCTTCCATGCTGTCAGTTCTACATTTTCACACCTCTTTCCAGAATAACTAATTTTCAGAGTAATTTGCATTCATTTTTCTTCCTAGACCATCACTCATCTCCTCCTTTTTCCTCTTCACAAGTCTCTTTAAGTGCTTCTTAATCTCATTACCTTCATTTCTTATTTCAACTGAACCCCTGCCCTGTGACCACTCTAGCTACTTCTTCCTCTTTTCCTCCACTGCTCTCTTAATCTCTTCATCCCACCATGCTGTACCTTTCTTCTCTGCTGTTACTCTTGCCACACCACACATCCCTATATGCATTCCACTGGCTGTCCAGATCCATTTCATTCCAATTCACTGATTCTAACTCCTCCCCTGCTTTGGCCCTGTATTCATCTGCCATTTATTTCATCCTCAGCTTCTCCATTTTAAGTCTTTCTACCTGGCTGCTCCTCTCTCTCCTGGTCCACCTCAATCCTCTCAGCTTGATCTTCCAAAACTCTATCATATGATCTGACAGACCTCCACATCATCCTCTTACGGCCCTCATATCAGCAACCATTCCCAGCATCGACCTCTCTACAAGCACATAATCAATCAGGCTCCTTTCAACATGATCCCCATTCCCTCTATACCATGTATATTTACGTGCATCTTTGCGGTTATCAAAATACAGTAAGACCTCAATATAATGGACTAATTGGGGCTCAGGCCAGTCCGAAATATGCGAAATTCCCATAAAAGCGACATCTGGACTTACCCCTCCTAATCCAGACTTTTCCCGATATATCAGACATTAGTCCGGATTGTATCAGTGGTTTTCACCACCACTGCAGTATTGTACTGTGTTATACCTTCACTACATTAATCAAATGGTATAATAATACTGTACTGTGCAGTATT
>JAGKTI010012010.1:7890-25344 GCA_018397915.1 Birgus latro | reverse complement strand
AAAAAGCAGGTAAAGGTAATTCTGCTATTGGTGAGGAGTTTGGTATTTGTGAATCAGTAATGAGAATAATTTTAAAGAACAGTGAACAAATCAAGCAAGCAGCGAAGAACTATGGAGGTGCTCAATTTGATGGTAGAATGCTGGTGGCCAACAAAGAAGTGCTAATAAAAATGGAAAGATATCTTGCTCACTACATTCAAAGAAAGGAAAAAGAAGGGGTTGCATTAGATGGGCGCCATATAAGGGAGCAGGCAAAGATATTCTATCACACGTGCCTTAAAAAAGCCATTAATCCTCCAACAAAACCTTTCAGGGCATCGAGTGGGTGGCAATGCCAGTTTCTCAAAAGGAAGGGGTTTAAACACTTCAGGTTCAGTGGCGAGCGAGGCAGTGCTGACTACAAATTGGTTGACATCACCCCAAGGTAAGCACTTTTTCCCACTCTTTCTCTCGACTCTACCTCTTCATTTTACGATGATAAATGAAACAAACATAAACTGATGTACTGTACAGTAATATTAATAAGAAAACATCATAGGTAAGAAACATTAAAAAAAAAAGATTCATTTACACTGATGTGAAGACTGGCGTGGTGTACGGGACTGGTGGCGGGGCTAGGCTTGGCTACTGTGGCCCCACGGGGCCTACGTCATCACTATCACTGTTGGCAGATATTTCCACATCTTGCTGTGTTTTTTCTGCCTCTCTCATGAATCCCTCAAAGTCAGAATCATCACTGGGGTCATCAGAATCAAAAAGGTTAGGGATGCTAGGATCGCTGGTTGCTTGGGGAGGGGTGGCAGGACGGCTGGTCGATGAGGCAGGGTCTCTTGGGGTTCTCATGAATTTTGTGATTAGAGACTGCTTCCTCTTGTTAACCCCATCTCTGTGGAGATCAACATAAAAGCAAAGGGGCCTGTCAACACCATGGCATGCTTCCTGAGCCCAAAATTGGTCACATTCGTTGCTCACGATGGTTTCTTTCAGCTGGTCAATGACGGCGAGGAT
Organism: Birgus latro; assembly: GCA_018397915.1. Classification (NCBI taxonomy): domain Eukaryota; kingdom Metazoa; phylum Arthropoda; class Malacostraca; order Decapoda; family Coenobitidae; genus Birgus; species Birgus latro. The sequence continues at coordinate 24,336 of JAGKTI010012010.1, read as the reverse complement.
ATTGGCCAGGTTATGCATTGTTAATTCTCGGCCCCTTCTGATGGCACATGAGATGAGCATCGGGCACAAAATGGTTCAGAAGCCATTCCTTTATGTGCCATTCTCATGTGCCATCAGAAGGGGCCGAAAATTAACGATGCATAACCTGGCCAATATCCTCGCGGTCATTGACCAGCTGAAAGAAACCATTGTGAGCAATGAATGTGACCAATTTAGGGCTCAGGAAGCATGCCACAGTGTTGACAGGGCCCTTCGCTTTTATGTTGACCTCCACAGAGATGGGGTTAATAAGAGGAAGCAGTCTCTAATCACAAAATTCATGAGAACCCCAAGCGACCCTGCCCCGTCGACCAGCCGTCCTGCCACCCCTCTCCAAGCAGCCAGCAATCCTAGCATCCCTAACCTTTTTCATTCTGATGACCCCAGTGACGATTCTGACTTTGAGGGATTCATGAGAGAGGCAGAAAAAACACAGCAAGATGTGGAAATATCTGCCGACAGTGATAGTGATGACGTAGGCGCCGCGGGGCCACAGTAGCCAAGCCTTGCCCCGCCACCAGTCCCGTACACCACGCCAGTCTTCACATCAGTGTAAAAGCATCTTTTATTTATTTATTTTATTTTTTATTTTTTTTTTACCTATGATGTTTTCTTATTAATATTACCGTACAGTACATCAGTTCATGTTTGTTTCATTTATCATCGTAAAATTAAGAGGTAGAGTCGAGAGAAAGCGTGGGAAAAAGTGCTTACCTTGGGGTGATGTCGACCAATTTGCCTTTATTTCGTATATTTAATTGTTTGAATTTTGTCAATTTTGATTTTGCGAGGGTTTTTGTCGACCATATTCTCACAAAATTGGAGGAAGGACTGTAATTCTCAAGAACATAGTAATGACTGGCTGGTTAAGAAATGGTATTATGAATGTGAATAAAGAGAAAGAAGATGCACTTGAGTGGGTCTGGATCTGCTCGACCAGAAAATTAAAACTTCAAAGATGGTGTGGGAGAACATCAGGTTTAGAGAAGGGGGGTTTCCTTATGCAGAATGACACAGTATCTTGGATATGTGATTTATATCACACTATTTAATACTCCTACATATCAGTTCTCCATCCTGAGCTGCCATACACACATAGACCTATGCTGTGAAATTGTACTGTAGGTTCAAGTGTTCTGCGGAGTAATACAAGTCACTGAGAGTTTTGATTTGTCTTGCACTGATAACACACAGTACAAAGACACAAGGCTTCCATGTCTCCGTGGGCTGAAAATGCTGAGGACCGTGAGGGCTTCCCAGGACCAGTTTTTGGTAACTTTCCTCCTGGGAGTCTCCAGTGAATGAAGGCAAGGAGAGAAACAGATTTTGTTGGGCCAAAACCCCATTTCCCTTTCATGCCAAGAGAAATGGGGATTCTGTTGCTTTATTGCCCTATGTTAGGACATTAGCAGACAAATAGCCCTCTTAGGAAAATGTAAAAGATACTGTAATGGCTGTACAAGATACTGTAATGGCAGTTCTTATTGAGACGTGTCACCAAATGGTGGGAACCACCTACACACTGGGAAGTTCAGAATGCAGACATTATACAGTACACTATTTGAAACACTGGGAGAGATTTCTCTGCCTTTAAGTTACAGTATTTAGCAAAGGTGCAGACACCTGACCCTTAGTGTTTTTCTATTTGAAATGAGTCTTCTTAACCTACAAAATGCAGGCAGTGGATGTGGGGTTAATCTCTTATCCTTATGGATATCTTCACTTTTCAGTACAAGAACAAAATTATGTATTTATTTATTTTTTTTAGCATTTTTTTTAAATTTAATGGGAGCCCCACATCAAATGATGCAGAATGGAAGATGCTCTCATCTTTCATATAACCTAAAGATTTTTTACCAGAAATTGAACTTGGTCCCATCTAATGATGCTGAGGCACTCCCTTATGTGTAGTTTAGACTGAGCTTTGTTCTATTAATCTGTAAGGTACACCTTCATGGCACACCTGCTTTAACTTTTAATCTGTGAAAATCCTCTACAGTATCAGCTGTTTTGTATATTGAGTACACAAACATTTTGTCTGCCTTACTTTGCCACCATGAAGCTGAGAGTACAGATACAGCTAAATTAAAAGCACAGGTGTTTCTTCCCAAATGCGGGCATTTGCTTCCGCACTGACCTCGCGTTAGGCAAATATCACGTTTGAGGGACTCTTGAAAACCCCAATTTCCTTCTGCACCCCTGCCCAAAGTCCACTCCCCCCTCCTTGTGGTGCAAAATTTGTTTATACCCCCCAATTTAAACCTCCTAAAAGTATTAATATGGTTATAAAAATACATTAGGTCAATGCAGGACTTTTTTATTTATTGTACTGTGCCTTATGTGAGAGGAGTAGGCACATGTCGCCAGAGATCTGGTAGAGAGGGAGAACACACACTAAAGTCCATCAAGGTCTGTTTCACTAGCAACACTCCAAACATCACTTTCTAGGCTCCCCATAGCTTCTTCATCCTGCTGTCGCTGGATATTCTCTTGTTGTAGACCAGTGGCAGCTTTTTCTGGTGAAGTAACGAGTGATCAGTGACTGTTTACAGCGGTTTACTCGGTCGGTGTGCATACGATTGTAGACGCTGACTACAACAACAATCTGCTTGATCACGTTGTTACCTCTTTCAAGGGGAGGGTCATTGTCAAAGAGGAACTCCTTGAGAGACTCAGCTCGACTCAGTATTTGATTTAAAACTTCACTGCTGGGTTCACCTGCTGGTCTGGCCTCCTCCTCTTCCTCTAGCTGTTCCCTCTCCTCTTCGTCCCTGTCTTGTTTCTCACCACGTCACAGCCCGCCCGGTTCAGATTACCGCATTATGCTAACAGTGGCCACGTTAGAATGTTTATTTCCTTCTGCAAAATCATGCCGCGTTAGAGCTACATCGCGCTACAGCAAACCACGTTAGGGGAGGAACACCTGTACAGTAGAAAAATAACTTTTTAATTTAACAATATGTATTAAGGAATTATATAAATCATGTTCAAAAATAAGGAAGTTTAACCCTGTCAGTTTGTAAGATAATGCATTGGTTGAAATTATATTTAGTATGTCAAAGGACAAATTACAATCTTGCATTAAACAGACAGTGTTTACAGTGAAAGCCAGTGTGCATACCAATGGTCTAAGATAATAGGACCATCCTTTAACACTGTCCTCTCTCATCAGGAGCACCCATGGGTAACAGCAGGAGGTCAGTACCCCTTACCCAGTGAAGAGGAAAACTGCATCCTCATTGAGGTCACCGATGAGGAAGTGCAGTCTTGTGTCCGCTCCATCCCTAAGCTGGAAACACTCATATTAATCAAGTGTATGCTCAAGAAACACAGCTTCCAAAACCCCTTCAAAATACAGAACATTATCTTTGCTAAGGAGCAGTTTGCACGCACGGGGAGGTCACACTCGGCCCCGGGTTCGTATGAATTCTACTTGGACAGGTATGGGTCGGTGACGGGTGGTGATGGTAAATACTAACCCCAGAAAGTCTGTATTTATTCCTCTTTTGTGTATCCATTTGTTGATTTTCTTGCACCACCCGCCGCACTGCATGGTAGATATCCATTCATGCTCCTTTTGTTATGCTGTATTGTACTTATCTGATTCTTGGATCTTCTTACTAATTCTGTCAAATATATCTTGGGCCATGCACATTTCAAATCACAGTTTATATTAAGTCATTTGTATTTCAGTTTTGTACCATGCTTAATTTTCGTCCTTTCATCATAATCATGACACTATCCTAGTCTTTCCCTCTTCTTCTGAATTTCTCATGTAAATGATGGCTAGAGTGTGTACCTACCTACCCACCTACCTGCCTTGATGCCACCACTCCTATCATTCTCTTCTCCCTTGGCTTCACATTTGTGAATCACCCATCCTGCTTACTTCAGACATTCTGTGCAGAACATGAATCATTAGCACAGTATATAGTAGGTCTACTGACTAAGTACATGATCACCTGAACTTTGGTGAAACTAGACATTCCTCAACCATAATGGTGAAATATTTTTACTATTATCTTATTAACAAAAGATTTTTAAAAAAGTGTTACCCTTGGCACAATTAGAAGCACTGTAATTATGTATTCTGCATACACCATCATCATCATAGTTAGAGCAAGCTCTTATTCCAGCCTAAAAGGCAGCATAGTATCCACCTCACGAGCGTAACCATTTGCGTTTTTTCTTTATTTTTTCTATAGGTGTGCTTCACACACACTTGTGGGACAGAATAATTTCCTGGGCTACCAAAAGAAAAAAAAATGGGCATAGTAGTCCTCTCATTTGTCTTGTAGTACTCCCATTGCAGTTAAATAGTCCTTTTTTATTTTACTTTTGCAGTCTAGTAGTCCTCCCATTACAATTAGTCATTCTCCCATTATAGTTTACTAGTTCTTTCACTGTAGCTTATTCACTGTTGCTGTTTAATAGTCCTCCTGTTGCAGTCTAGTAGTCCACACACTGCAGTTTAGTAATCCTCCCCTTGCAGAGTATTCATCCATTTGTAGTCTATCATTCCTTCCATTACAGCTAAGTAGCCCTCCCAGTGCAGTTTATTCCTCTTGTAAACTCTATTAGTCCTCTTATTGCACTTTTTTTTCCCTCATATGATGGGTATCCTAAGTTGAATAAGTGTTTGACCATAGCCAGAGTGAAATAACCAACAATTCATCCTCAGGCAGAAGGAATTAAGACCAGTTGACATATTTCAGTGTATATCACATTTTGGCATGGCAGGATGTGTTCATCTTAGGGGACCTCTCTGTCTGTAGTGTTAAATTTACCCTCTCTTGTTACTACTCACCTTTGTAGTAAGTTCCTCCCACAAAATACTGTATGCATTTCTTTAATCCTTATTCCTCTTGTAAAATCTGTTAGTCCTCTTATTGCACTTTTTTTTTTCCCCTTCTATGTGATGGGTGTCTTAAGTTGAATAAGATTGTTTGACCATAGCCAGAGTGAAATAACCAAAAATTCATCCTCAGGCAGAAGGAATTAAGACCAGTTGACACATTTAAGTGTATTTTACATTCTGGTATGGCAGGATGTTGTGTTCAGCCTAGGAGACCTCTCTGTCTGTAATGTTAAATTTACCCTCTCTTGTTAGTACTTTCCTTTGTAGTAAGTTCCTCCCACAAAGTACCATATGCATTTCTTTAATATGTGTTGCATCTTTACCTTCATTTGCTTTTTTTGTATGATACTGCATACATTGAACTGTACTGTGCTTCTGTTTGATTAATTTATCAGTAAATACTGTACTGTATTGTATATCACTTTCATTACTTTATCTTCTTTGAAAGTTGCTGTGGTTAGACATTATGCTCGTTGTATTCTTTGCTGCTAGATTGATTTGATCCATTCAGCCTGAGGATGTCTTTAGAATTTTATTCTGGGCAGTTCAAGACAGTTTGTTTCAGTTTAGGTGAGGTCCCTGTAGCTGAAAGGGTTAATTTACAGTACATTAAGACATACAATATTTGACATACTTTATGTCTTAATGTACTGTAAATATTGATGCACTGTCTGTGACTGGTGATTCTGTATTTTTTGTATGGGAATGGTAGTTCATTTTGTATTTTTTGTGTGTAAATGATAGTTTTGCTTGTATGATATATTTGTTAGAAATTGTTCTTGTTGTGCACTCCTTTGCACAATTTATGTTTAGTTTTGTATGTGAAATTTTAATATTTTTTCTAAAACCTAACAGTATCTGTTCCCTGTCAGGATGTGGCTCAAAGCTGCTGGCAACCACCACCAAGCACTGTGGGGTAAGAGGATGTATCTTAGCCAGCCTCAGATCATAGGCATAAGTACACCACCTGTGCAGCAAAAAATTAAACTAGGATTCAATTATAGTGATGTCCTTTTTATAGTGAGAACTTTTGTGCCTTCTGCTATGTAGGGAATCCCCCTAGCTCAGCTGGGGTCCTGTATATCTTTGGGCAGTCTTTGAGAGGCATATTCTTCCAGACAGAGTCAACACCTTCTACCATCCCAGTGTAGAGACCTGCCAGGTGATGTCTTGGGTTGCACTCAACCTTCCACCATGTCATATCCACTTCAGAACAGTTCAGTCTTCCCCCAGTGCTCCACACTTCACAGTGCAGCTCATTGCCCTTATCCTGTCTTGGTCCACTTTCAAGGATAGACCACACTCATCCCATCTTGAGAATGCAATCCCAACCTTTGCAAGAAAATACCAGTGAGCCCATGCAGGTTCTCTTCGGCTTTGTGCTGTCCACAGGCAAGGCCTTCTGTAGCAGCATATTTCTCACCTCCTGGAAGAGCCCATCAACAGATATATCTTCATCCTTATCCCCTTCCATGGCTGAATCCCATTTGAATGGGGAGGAGCATCACTGACCCCTTTCACCAGACCACTTCCAGGCTGATCTGGCATCAGATGAGGGACAGGTTCAGCCACCTTTGGAGAAAGAGAGTAGTAAGGGACCAGGTGATCTCTCAAGCCTAGACTGACATAGTTACATTACATGCAGTGGGCTCTACCAACTGACTGTGAGACTCACAGGCCTGGACACAACTCTGTAATGTACCTAGAGTAGGTCTTCAGAGGTGGGGAGGTGTTATCAGTTACTGTATATTTAGGTACATTTTCACTAAGGATGTTTGCAGCCAGGGTATCTTCTGGAAGGCAGTTTCTAACTACAGCTTTTGATTAAGTAGAGAGATGAGACCCATTCCTCCAAATCACATTGTCCACACACCTTACAAAATGGGCCCACTACCTCATTATGAACCTGCTGCCCATTTAGCATTGCAGGAGGGAGGGGGGAGGGAAGCAAGCCCTTTTGAGAAATAACAGACTGGTCAGGGTATCTTAAAAATGACTGACAGTTGAGATGTGAAGGGAGGTAGAGTGAATGAGCAGACGCCAATGGGCAAACCTTTCATATTAGACATGGACTTACCAAGAGGTGGATACCTCAACCACTCCTGAGAAGGGGTCATTCCCAGTGCATAATCCTGTTTCTGACTTCATTCTTACAGGAATTAACAAAAGTATTACTTCTTAGACTTATCTTATCAAAATTTCTTAGTATTAAGATGGTCGTGTACAGTGGCATGAGACTGTCTCCAAAAGGGGATCATTGACCTTCATGATGTCTCCTGGCACATCCCAGTTTAAAAGCCATTCAAGAAATTCATTGCTTTCAAGGTGGAAATGCTGCTTCCAGTTTCAAAAGTCATGCCTTTCAGGTTGTCATTTTTACAGGGGTATCCATGTCAGTAGTGAAGATCGTCAACACAAAAGTTTCAGTTATCATGGCCTGCTGACTTGAAACCAGAGTTGTGAGAGATGAAGATGAGGATGACATATAGAACATTTGTTTGCCTCACAGAGGAACAACTCAGACATCGTACTGTACACCATGACCTGTGACTGGCTGAGATGAGCCCTCTTATACCACAGTGCTTGGTAAATGGCTGCAAGCATCTTTGCACTGCATCTGTGCAGGGTGAAAATGAGTTTTTGTTTATGCAAAAACAAGTTTGTTTTTTGGTACTTTAAGAGTACAGTACTTGATAAATATTTGGTAGAGCTGTGATGAAAAAATGTACAGTATACAGTATACTCTCGATATAACAAACTAATTGGTACCAGACCCATGACAATAAAGCCAATTGTTCATTAAAGCCAAATACCATGCTGTTTGGTAATCTCTCTGGCATTGTGGCTTTTCCCGAACGAAGATCGTTAGATGTAAAGTGTCATTCGGCCATACAGTCATACACAGTAACATGCAGCTAGGTCTAAATGGCCCTTTCGTTCAATAAATGCTCAATTTATGGCTCCTTTCACGGTATTGGTCATCCAGAGACTGATGCAACATTCTGTGGGATGTGGAGGATTGCAGGTGTGTGTGTGTGTGTGTGTGTTTAGAGATTCACGCTGGTCGGTGTTTCCCACATGTCCATTCTTTTACTAAACAAAAATTTGTTGGATGAACATATCATTTGGCCAGCTCATGGTGGTTGTTAAAATCAAAATTCATTAAAAGAGGGTTCTGTATATCAGGGGTTTACTGTAGTGTCTTTTTTAAAATGCAGGTATGTGTTTGTATAGTTTCACGCATACATACAGTAAACTCTTAATTATCCAGTATAATTCATCCAGGCCCTTCATCAGTTAAAGTAAAGTGCCTGATATTGCATAGAACCCCCCATCGACTCAGTATTCGGCATCAAGCCTCATACTGCATTACTATCCGTCTCAGACCTCTATCCTTAAAACTTTTCCATGAGGAAAAGATGGAAATTAAGCCTGAAATACAATGAAGTGATGATACAATACAGTATCACAGTGCTAGTTGGCTGCCGTTTATGAACCTGTTGATACTCCACAGTGTTGGATATTGCATAGAACTGCCAGTTATGTCCTGTTTCGGTGCCGGATATTGCATAATTTTGCCAGATATTATTTTAACCCCTCCACGTGGGGCTGTTTATAGTGCCATTCTTCACTCACTACAGGAATTTTCCAGAAAATTGCCTGTTTTCAAACTTTAATACAGTAAGTCCTCGTTTTTCGCTGTTTTGATGTTCCGCCAAAACGTCGTGAAACGTCGAAACGTGAAGTTAAGAATCATTGGGAAAAATAGATGAGCGTTCCAGTGGGACAGCTACCTACCCTATCAAAGTACTATAACACCAAACAGGCCCTACCCAAAATTAAATGTGGATTGTTTACTAGTCGCTTATACAGCATAACACAATAAACATGTACCTGAAATGACATTAGAACTGTTATAAAGAGCTACAACACCAATAATCCTTATCAGAAATAAAGTAAACATTGGCATGAGTAACAGGTGAAGGTGTGTTGAGCGTGGATGGGCTGTAGTTACTAGGTGACATGGGCCTCTCTGGGGAAGCCCTATCACCTAAGCTGGAGCACTCCAAGTCGAATTCTGGCTCCAGCAACTCCAGTTCCTCTCTGTCCACTTCTCCTCCTTCATCCTCCTTTCCTGTCATGCCTAAGTCTTGCATAATAGCAGCCACATTCTGTGTCACATTAGAAAATCGTGTGATCCTGGCTTGTCTCTGCTGCAGTATGTTTCTGTTGTAGACTGCAATCACTTGAGACTTCAGATCATTCAAGGTGGATAGGATCTGGGTAGCCTCAGGCATAGCCCCGGTGTATATCTCGAAGGTTGTTTCCATGTCGGTTATGGTGGACAGGCTGTGGGACAATTTCTGGGTGGTCATCTTCTCCTGTGCAGTGTGATCTGGCCTTTCATTCTCTTCACTAGAGTTCATCTCTTCCTCTGTTATGTCAGCCACACCTGAGTCTAAGTCGTAGTGTGTCAAGTGGTGTCTTACGACCGTTTCGTCCACCTCTGCTGTGTGTAGGCTGGTGCGTCTGATCGCACTCTAAAAACAAACTCCATTAGGTGAATATTGATACAGTAAAAAACAGTGGCACAAATAAAGGTTTGGGAAAAAAAAACACACATTTACTTTATTGTTATTTTACGTGCACTCACCAGCTTGTTGAGAGGTTCCTTGTTCTTCCTTAGGGGTATAATGCAACATAACAGTAACTAATGTTACCGATTTTCATTACAATACGGTATATTCTTTCCCTGAATTGTTCTGACTAACACTTGGTAGGTTAACTCTAAAAACTAACTCCATAAGGTGGATATTGATACAGTAAAAAACCATGGCACAAATAAAGATTAAGGGGAAAAAAAAACAGATACATTTACTTTACTGTCGTTTTACGTGCACTCACCTGCTTTTTGAGAGGTTCCTTGTTTTTCCTGAGTGTCCTTATGGTGCTGTCAGAAGCCCCAGTCAGGCGACTATCTCAGGTGCTGTCAACCTCTCCTCAATGAGCTGTAAAATCCTCTGCTTCTCGGCTGCACAAAAAACACAGTGGTGAAGGGGTCTGTAGTTCCACCGCTGTATCGATAGAGGGCAGGAGAGTAGCAAGATGGCCCCCAACAAATGAACATCGGTGTGTGTCGTCTGCTGAGTGTCAGCTGCCAATTGGAAGTGGCGACGAAGATTGAGAGAAATAGTTGAAGTTTGTGACATGTTGGAAACTTTTTCCTTCGCAAAAAATGAGGCATCGAAGTAAAATGCATCGAAATACGAGGACTTACTGTATCTTGAAAACCATAGCAGTTAGGGAAACAATATGAAGACCATATTGCTTACCAACTCTTCATGCAAATGAAAGTCTCCTCAGGTCTGTAAGTCGTTGCGTCGATGAGTAATAACGTGAGGAAGTGAACTAATTTTTGCCATGAGAACAGAATGTGTTCATGCGACTGCCCACAGCCCTGACTATGGCTTTGCTCTCAGTGTGATAACTTCTCCATTACTAGATAAACTAGACACAGTGGTGTCCAAGGCACTCCCTATGCACTATCTCTGAGTTCTTTCCTAGTAACTTTGGAAAGAGGCTTGACAGCAGTGAATGAGGCAAAAGTCCACGTGAGGCGGGAATGGAATCAGATGAGAAGGGTTAAGAAAAGATCATCTTACTCCTGACAGAGATGACTGAGGTATGGTTGTCTTGGCTGGTGGGAGTCCCTCCTTACCTTTGGTGATGAGATAAGCGGCGGTCATCTCAAACTGTGGCGTTAAATCAAGTGCAGTTCCAACTGACACCTGGCGCTGCCTGGCCACTGAGTTCTTGACAATTCCAACTGACACCCTGCAGTCAGGGGTTAAAAGAGCCAAGCCAGCAGCACCGGATATTGTGTTGGGCCAGATATTGCGATGACGGATAATGTAGAGTTTACTGCATATATGTTTCCCCACACCATCTCCCATTAGATCACATTCATCACAAATCCTTTCATTTGCCTAATTACCATTCCATGTCACTCCACAGGCACTTCTGAGGGAACTTATTTCAGTAGTCTGCACTCTTCATTATGTCTCTTGAGCATCATTCACAATGCATCACTGTATGTTAGTATGGGAAGTTCTATACTCCCTTGCAATGCTTTCATTCTTTACATTCCTATTTTTCATCATTGCCATCAGCACCCCTGTCACCTTCCTTCCTTGCTGCATGCTTTCTTCAGTTCATTCTCCCTACTGCTATCTTTGTTTATAACACTTACTAGATATGAGAACATCATCACATTTTCAGTTTCTGTACCATTATTTATTAACCTACAATTTTCGAAACACTGTCACTTTGCTCTCCTATACATTCACAGTCACCAAACTTTTCTACCAGATTTTTTAACTTCCATTATACCTCTGCTGTTAATACTGCATTATCTGGAAATAAGAGTGCAATCAAGTCCCGTTTATTATTTCTTTCAGAGCCACTCGTCTCCTAAGTGTCCTTGTTTTCACTCCTCCCATTGTACCATCCATACATATATTAAAGACACACAGCTGTTTCAGTCTGACAGTCAAGCAAAACCTCTCACCAAATGACCCATCCACTCTTACAGATGCTCTTACTGCATTATACATATTTGGGATAGTTTGTAATAATCTGTCCTCTTCCTCATATGCAGTTCTCCTAATGCTTTCCACAACACCTGCTGATTTTCTCTGTATGCCCTCTCAAGATCTGCATATGCTACAAACACCATTTTGTCTACTTCCAAGAACTTATATTCCAAATTCATCAGTGCTAATATCTGATCAGTACATCCCCTGTCTTCTTTGCATGCACATGACAGGACAGTACTCCAGAGGTGGATGGAAAGTTGATTAGGAGAGCAGGAGCTCTTGTTCCACCACCACTCCTAATCATCTCCCTTTGCTAACTTTTTCAATGTGTCATTTTTTTCAGTGAAGTGCTGTGTATTCACATAAGCATTTTCTTCTTCTTTTTATACCAAACTACTGTAGAGACACATCACATAATACACTTTCTATTCAGAATTAACAAAAATGGCAACCCAGAACCATTCCTGTGAGGTTTGGGGGGAGGGGGGAGGGTAAATACTGTACCCTCACCTTCAGAACATCTCCATCCTGGACCTTAGTCCAACATTTTCTCAGTTTCTGTAGCATTTCTGGCCTTTCATTCAGTTTCCTCGCTGATGAATACCACATCTCCTCCTACAACCCCCATCTTTTTCTGAGACCTGGCTGTCTGAGGCTGCTGATAACAAATCCTTCTCTGTATTTTTCTACTGTCTTGTGTCCATGCAGACAGAAGACTGTAACTAGACCTGATCTGTTTGCCAACTGTCAAATGCCAGTGGATCTCATGATTGTGGTGGCCATTTCCTTTGTTAGCATACCTCACATGCTGAACCCTGAAAATCAGTAGGCTGGGCCCTTGTCATATGTGTAAAGTTATAAGACTAAGGTGGCTGGGTTAGTAATATGCAACATTCTCATGATGTGAAACATATGACAGGTTTCGAGGGTGTGGAGAGACCTCGTACCTTGAAAATCATTAGACATGATTTTTACCAAAACTTTTCCCATACACTTAGTATGTTTGTAAAGTATGACAGCTAAAGATGGCTTGGTTTTTGATACATGTTATCATAAGCTGTGATCCATGATGAGGTGTGGCCTGTATCTGAATCTTTGAAATGCAAGAGAGTTTGAATGCAAGCTGCATGTCCCAGATCATCCCACAATGGGCACAAATGGTGATATGTTGGGAATAATGAAGAGTAACCTTCAAACCTGAAAACTGAAGGCTTCCTCTGTATCATATGCTTAATATGTGTATTTTATTCAATCATTCATCATCTAATCCTGTGTTGCCCCTTGAGGCACGTAGGAGCCCGGAGCCCGGGGTTAGACAAATTAATCCTGATATTTAAGAAGAGAGTAACCAGCCTCACTCATCCCTGAGTGGCATTATGTGAGCAGTAAACCCCAACCACCCCTTGGATATAAACCTGCACTGGTTCAGTCAGATTGAAGCGCCTTAATTTTCCACTAAAACCACCAGTTGCCGTAATTTGGTTATATGGTTACAACCCAGCATAATAAATGGTTTCTTGGTGTACTGGAAACCATTTGGGTTGTCACTCAGTGTAGAGTCACCCATAGACAGAAGGAAGAGGAAAGAATTAAGGAAGGAAAGACAGAATAGGGAGAATGGAAAGGAAGAGAGGAAAGGGCAGGCACCCGAGAGCAGCATTACATCGAGTGAGTGGATGTTGAGCTCCCCCACCAACTACTGTACTAATGTGTACACATTAACAAATCTAAAGGTGACCCAGCAACAAAATATTGTTTCCACAAGTTTTGGGAGGCTGTTCCTTGAAAACTGATAAGAATTGCTACAGGCCTGTTATGTGTGTAGAGTTGTACAAGCAAAGGCAGCCCAGTGACTGAGGTATCTTGTCCATAAGTTCTGACATGAGGCTGCAGTTATCACGTCTGGTGGCATGCAGTCAGATTCATAGCATCGTTCTGTATGCTAGGAGATAGTCACTTGGCCACCACTTCTTCCTGTGGCTACATACCTGTCTGACAAACTCATTACATTCCTCTGACCTTCTTTATCACTCATTTTGCCTACCTCCATTTTTCATCTCACTTTTCTCTGCCTTTTCAATCCCTCTGTTGCACAACCATTCCTTGCATGCTCTCTTCATTGCAGTTTATATGGATATTTCATAAAGTTCAATATTTTGTTTGTACTTTGGATGACACTCATTTTATGCATGACTAGGCATAGGTACAGAATCAAGAAATATCAGACTAAATCCTTACCAGTAAAACTTTGAGAATAGCTGTCACTTTTCTCAAGGAACAGAGAATACAGTTTGCAACACAATGAAACTAAGACGTTCTCCATCACAGGCAATGCATTTTCTGTATTTTGTGTTTTAATTCCATTTGTTCTTGTTTTCCCCTCACCCTTACAGGAAGAGGTCGCTCGACACGTCCCTCCCAGCCGTAGATGAAATTGAAGTGAGTGGCGAGGACAGATGATGAGGGAGCAGGTGACTGATGAGCAAATACAGACCAGTAGACCTGGGCAGCAGGCAGAAGGACTATAGTGCAGAAGCAAGAGGAATGAAAATCAAAAGAAGAACATATCTTACAGGATGAAATTTATTGTTTAGAAGGAACAGGATGAAGAGGAGGACATTGGGAGAGAGTTTTTAAAATTAAGGAAAATTGTCCCTCCATTCCTTCCTTCCTCTTCTGTCTTTCTTTACTTCATTCTTTCCTCATCCTTCTGCCTATGGGTGACTTTAGACTCCCTCTTTTGTCTTTCTTTCCTTCATTCTTTCCTTTTCCTTCTGCCTATGGGTGACTCTACACTGAGTGACAAGCCTAATGGTTTCCTGTACACCAGGAAACCATTTAGTACGCTGGGTGGTAACCATATAACCAAATTATGGCGCCTGGTGGCTTAGTGGGTAATTACAGTGCTCCAATCAGATTGAGCCAGTGAAGGTTTATATCCAAGGGGTGGTTGGGGTTATTGTTCACGTAATGCCACTGTGGGATGAGTGAGGCTGGTCACTCTCATCTTAAATGTCAGGAACAAATTGCCTAGCCCCGGGCTTCTACGCTTCTCTTGGGGCAACGTAGGAATTGGATGATGGATGGATGGATGGTCAAGATCAGGAAGGCAGATGCGAGGATGGAAGAATGTGTGTTGAAATAAAGCAGTACAGATATGTGTAGTTGAGAGCAAGTGCATAGTCTACGTAAATAACAAGTACAGATGAAGAATGGTAAATGGAAGAATCCTGACAAAAATGAAATAGTAATATTTTTCACTTGTAATAATCCTGGTCAAGCCTCAGTTATATGAGGGAAGAGATGAGGAGATGGAATTACATTTTTCACTCTTGGTGGTGAAAGTGTGACATAATTTTAATGATGAACTACCAGTATGTTCAATATAGCACAGTTGGTGTGGATTTCATTTTCATACCAAAAGGCTAGTCTCCTTCAAGAGAATGTAATGTAATGTGCTGGGAGGTGTTTTGAAGAATCATATGTAAGTGCTGTGCAATAAGTTACAGTCCATTCATTATCAGAGTAATGAATGTTAAGCAATGGAGAGAAGGTGTAGGAGTTAGTGTACTTTTTTATTGAATTCTATTACCGCAGGGATAGTCATTTTTTATACCTCTATGGCACTATGAACAGGCAGTTTTAGTTGACTTAGCTGATTATTGAGCCATAATATATATTTTTTATTAATTCACAATGCAAAAATATGTAAAAAAATAGTAAGGAGCATTGTATGTATGTATCATCTAAATTACTATGATCCTCATTTGTGGACATTTTCATTACTGTACAGCTGTCAAGCCAGTGTAAGGGCTGACTTTTTCATTCTTGCATCTCAGTGTAAGGTAGGGAATGTTTCAGCAATTGCCAGTTGTCAGTGACTTCTGGTATTGATATTATGCATGCATGATGTGCAGTAATAATGATCATGTTTTATAGTTATCACCAAAATGTCATTTGTATACATATAATCTCACATATCCCTACGTCTCCAGTTAGTACTGGTATCCTGCTCAGCATAAGAAAGTACTGTACTGATAGAAGTGAGTAAGAAGTAATGTAGTGTCACAGTACAGATGATCTTTTAAAGCCAGCAATCCTTTTTGTAGATGGTGTTGTTGCTTGACATTGTTACTCCAGCCATTGGTTAGACATGACAAGCAGCCTACCCAGCTGTTTCTCTCTCTCTGTGATCCTCGTTAATAGATGTTCTGAGTGACAATCTAAATTGTATTGAAAGTTGGCAAAGCAGTGTGCATGTTTGCAAACTGCAGGTTTCATAAGGTGATTTTGAAAGTGATTGTAGTCTAACTGTTTGTTGTAGATTTGCTCCAGCGCTATATACTGCCATATATGTATTAACTTGTCAAAAAAAAACAAATCATTTTTGCTCATATGTGTCCATCATTTAAGAAATTCAAATGTCCTTGTTCATATGGTATTGAATTTAAAAATTGATTTTGGAGTATATTTTGTTGCTGACTATAGTATATTATAATAATTTGTCCAGTTTATTGAAAATACAACTACATTCTCTGTCTACTTCTCTCTGTCTCACAAATTTGTTTTTCAACTTTGATACAAATGTATATTCTGAGTGCCTAACTGGAAATGCAAGCACAATATCTGTTACTGTCACTGGCTGGGTAGGATGATAGTAAATACTCAAGGTGGGAAATGGCATACACAAATATGGTATGTTAACCATTTTTGCTGTCTTCATAGCAAAAGGTGGGATGTCACAAACCAGCAGTGTTGGCAATAGGAATTACAAACAAGTCAGAGAGCATAGCTAGATTTATGTATTCTATAATAATTATGTATCAGTGTTAGTTAATCAGAAGGTTGTAAGCAAGTGCATAATTTTATATTATATCCAAAGATTTTTGCAGTTTTGGAATGTTGTGCTAGTTTTTTAAAAACCACAAACTCAGTGATAAATAAGTACATCTC
>JAGKTI010012009.1:0-22500 GCA_018397915.1 Birgus latro | reverse complement strand
GACAAGCCAAATGACACCAAGAAACCATTTACTATGCTGGGTGGTAACCATATAAGTAAATTATGGCGCCTGGTGGTTTAACCCATGGATTGCGCAATTTCCTTTTCTTATCCCACCCTGTGGTGTGCAGAAAATGAAGGGGAAAAAAAAAAAATTGTTTTGCTTTTGTTTATTATAAACATGAAGATAAACATGTGGGGCATCATCTGGTAAAAAGAAAAAAAAATCTTTCCATCTTTGTGTTGTGCCATGCGTAAGTTTGCATAGGGGTGGAGTAGTTAGCAGTGATGCATGGCCAGCACAGCCTGAGCTGTGGCTCGCAACAGGCCGCTACCCAGCCTGAGCTGTGGCTCACAACCCACGGGTTAATGGGTAATTAAGGCGCTCTAATCGGACTGAGCCTGTGCAGGTTTATATCCAAAGGGAGGCTGGGGTTTATTGCTCATGTAATGCCACTCATGGATGAGTTAGGCTGGTCACTCTCATCTTAAATGTCAAGACCAATTTGCCTAGCCCAGGGCTCCTACACTCCTCATGGGGCAACACAGGATTGGATTAGATGATGATGATGATGATATGTATATATATATATATAAAACATCTTTTTAACTACCAACCATTATTCATCGTGCTACAATGCAGTTTTGTGTGTTTGCCTATCACTCCTGACAAAATTCTAGGAATTTCTGTGACAAATAAGAGTCCTGTCTACTCAAATAATTTTTTCCATAAGGTTTATTATTTGTCCATTATGAAATTAGCCCAATGCAACAGTGATGCCCAATCTAATTACACTGGACTAAAGGCCTCTGTACTATATTTTTCATGGTTAGGTTAGAAGTTACTTTTACTAACTGTTGCTTTTAACTACCTAAACTACAGTAACAAAATGTTATGAGCTCCAGATGGAAAGGAGGAGGATCAGAACTTTTGCAGGCAACTGGACATAGGGCCAAAACTTCAATTTCTTATATCACCATATCTTGTTAACATTTAGCAAATAGCTAAGTACAATGTTTCATTATTCTGATTAATAAGCAAAACATCATCATCATCATCCAGACCTACTTTCCCACCCTAGGGGCAACATCCAGACAGCCAAAGTTAGCCCAGTTCAATGGGCCATGCTTCCATTCACTCATAAGCCCTTGAAATCTTGGCTCCATCAGATATGCCAAAAAAATTTCACCACTTTCTGTAGCTTCACATATACCTATATGACAGAGACAATCTGAATGCTGACAAGTTAAAAAGGGGTGCCAAATATCTGGTTATGCCCTTCTTCACACAAAAATTCATCCAGCCAGCTCGGTCTCTTGTTAGTCTCTTAGCCTCATCAACTTCCATACCTCTCTTCCTCACACACACTCATCCACCATATCCCTCCACCTTCTTCTTGGCTACCTTGCCTCCTCCCTCCTTCAAATTTGCTCAGAAATACATTTTTCACCACTCTATTGTCATCCATTCCCTCCACATGACCAAACCATCTCAGTACACTCTCTTCAATTCTGGTGTCCACAGACTTCCGCACTCTGCATCTTTCATGTATCACATTATTCCGTATCCTATTCACTCTCTGTACTCCACATACACTCCTCAGCAGTCCTTACTCCACATACATTCCTCAGCAGTCCCATCTCCACTGCTCTTACTCTTGGTTTTTCATTTCCATGCCACACCATTGTCTCACATCCGTATGTTGAAGTTGGTACTAACACTCCTTCATGTAAGCCTCACGCAGTGTCAACACTCAACATAAAATATATATAAACCCTACATTTTCTGGTTATGCATAGTGGTATCATGCATAAAAGATGGTGACAGTGAAAGAACTTCAGATATTATCTTATTGATTGCAGGAAAACTGAGGTAGACACAGGCAAAAACAAGGTTATTGTGTCGGATAGGGAAACACGAAATTGATGATTTCATGTGAAAGGACATGGAACCTGCCACATAAAAAAAGTGGGAGCTGAAAACTCCTAGGAAGGAGGAAAAAGTGTACAGTGCAAAAACTCTATAAAAGCTCTGGTACAGAAAAGAGAGGCAAGAATACAAAGTGTGCTGTAGCAAAATGCAGTAATCATGCACAGACAGTATCAGAAATGTGGACAGAATCCAAGATGAAAACAAAAAGGTAACTGGCAAGAATGGACGGGGATAAAGAGGGAGAAAAGAACAAGGAAATCTACTAATGAGAGAGCAGACAAGGAGAGAAGGGGCCAGAGAGAAAGCATTACCCCTTTCATGGTCTTATCTTTAGTATTTTATGCTGGCTGATACCAGACAATGATTCAACAGAGAGTGAGCTTGAAAAGCCTAAAAGTGTTAATAGCCCCACTAACTCTATTATGGTTATGACAACTCCACTGTTCTTTTCCCACTAATGACAAAGGATGTTTATTCAGCTGAAAGCAAGACAAATGATCCTGAGTGTTTGCAAAAGTACTCTGGATAATTCAGTCATGGTCACTCAATGTGTGGGAGTTCCCAGAAAGAAGCAATACATACATAAACAGGCAAAATTTTTCTTATTAATGCCACAATTCTCAATTGGCTTGTTATTCAATCACAGAACAACTTGTCATTATATTCCCACCTTGAGGTGCTACTGTACTAAACAGATCAATCACTTCAGTTGTCCTCTCAGTGTACTATCAAAACTGTCAGACAGAGGATATTGAATAACTTAAGAATAAAACCCAGGATCTAGTCCTTTTGTTATGCCCTTATATTCGGTGGTTAAGGCAACTCCCTACCACTTTTATTTTTTCACGAGTTTATTTCTGCATATGGCACAATATTCTCATGCACACCATTTATGTCATTTTCGTTGATATTAAAAAGATACCAATACTGTACTACAAAACAAAAATATTAATGGGTACAGTAGTTTGAAAAATGTACAATGAAGGAACAGGTCCTAGAAAGCCTAAATAACCAATGAAAACAGGGGCCTTGGTTGGTGCACACATAATGCAAAAAATAAACTCTAGAGTGATGGTACTAGGGGGGAAAAAAAAAAAAATCATTATTTCATTCTTCATACTCCAGATGATTGTCAAATTTTGGGGAGACCATCTATTGTTAAAGGCTCAGAAAGTCTCCATTACTCCCTTTACAAATGATTTCTGTCCTTAAGTTAAATCATCTGAAGATAGCAAGAATAAAATAAAAGGTACACCACTGGACTGATGTGGTTAACAAAAGAAGTCAACAGAAATAGATCAAACAGTTACAAACAAAGGAGCTTGAGGCCTCACGTAGCACAATGCTTCACACCACTACAGAATTTAATCAACTGTAAACCCCTTCAATTCCAAGATGTATTTTGTATATAATTCTAGCAACCTCCAAATGACTGTATTCACCTAAAGAAAAACCTCTTCTATTGAAGGGATTAATGAAGAAAGCATCTAATCCCCCCAAATCAACATCTCTCTTCAAAGCTACAGTAAAACCATCTGAAAGTAATAGGAACAAAATTAAAAATGCATCATTGGACTGGTACTTTAAAAGAAAAGAAAAGGGGGGGGGGGTGTAGGGGATTATAATTATGCACAAAGCAATCACGTGAAGAGATCGCCAGCTGATGGTAGGGGAGCGAGACCCCCTGTCCGGATATTAGGTAACTTGGAAATATCTGGCAGGTTTTGTAGGTGAGCCTTCAGTTCCTCACGCACCTTTTTCACTTTCCCCTGCTTCTGTCGGTGCTCCTGACAAGAGAATAAAACACTCAACATTGGCATTACATACTGCAATTGTATTTTTTTTTTAATCCAACCCACCATCCCAACCCAAATTTCTATCTGAAAGATGGATGAGGAAGGATCCAGAAAGAAAGAAAAATACACAAGCAGGAAAACTGTCAAACAGCATTCAGTGAAATGGGCCATATAATCATTCACACACCATGCAGAAGTAAATATGTACAGCAGATGCTCGATTTAACAAACTAATTCAGCCAACAACCATTCTGTTTTCTTGAATTTTCCGCAAAATCGAGTTCCAAAACCAAGGCTCAATATAAGGGAAACTTTTCTGGTATTTTGAGGTACTATCCGCTAAATCCTTGAAGGTAACAGTCAAACAGAGTTACTGACAATGTGCATCCAAACCTAGCAAACTGTGCTAACTCTCAATGCTACACACAGCAGGCTGAACCTATTAATAATACCCTTAAATGTATTATTGTGTACATGTTAAAGTGATAAATACAGTAATGACTTAGTAATAAAATAAGCACATATAAAGAATAAGGTGAGAATAGTAGTGAGCCGAATGGTACAGTAAATAGGGATAGTACACTACTGTAGCAGGGATTCTGCACTTGTTGCAGAAATATGCCTGACAAAGGTAACCATATTAGTCTCCCAAATCTGTCAGGCCTGGGGGTGGTTTAATTACTGTCAGAGTCACCCTCCATCAACACTCGAGGTGGTACAGGGGTGACAGAGGGGCTGCGGGGCATCAGGGATGGAGCTCCATCTTCTCAATTATTTCCAATTCAAGGGAAAGCCTCACCCTCTCCTTTTCCTGAACCTTAGGCATGGTACATAAAAGCTTTGGTTCACAGAAAAAAAAACACAAATAAGGCTGCAACACCAAGCCACACATGCGTGAAGCAGTTGTTTACAGTTGGCGAATCATGTGAAGACTGCATGGGCTGAGTGATGTCGCTGAGTCCCCGCCGCTGCCCAAGCAGCTTGGCAGGTAGGTGTGGCAATACCGCACACCGCTGGTCAGGAAGTGTTTCCAGTAAGGGCTCGATAACACGCTCGATTTACAGGACTTTTTCCAGTAATTCGGTGTTTTTTGGAACGAAATTTCCTTAATGGAATTACACTCATTTTAATGGGAATTTTCCTTTAAATTAGGCAAAAAAAATACCGGAAAAAATTATTCCATTATCTTAGGCTTCTGCTAAATCAATGTTTGTTAAATCGGGTATCTACTGTATATATATACTGTATATATAAATATATATATATCATTATCAGCCATTGCAAGTCCACTGCTGAACAAAGGCCCCCCCCAGCCTTCTCCCAAATTCCTTGACTGACCAATCTCTGCCACATTTTCCCTGCAAATTTCTCTATCTTATCTCTCCATATCCTGTCTGGCCTTTTTTTTTGCTACGCCTACTATCTCCTGAACTCCAGTCAGCCAGTCTCTTGCTCCGTCGGTTATCCCTTATTCTTGCTACATGACCTGGCCACCTCCATATCTGTTCTTTACTGCTCTCTCACCCAAGATGATCTTTTCCTGTATCTTAAAGATATTTCCAACACTGGCCTTTCCACTGCCCTCTGAGCGCATATTAGTTAATTTTCCATCAATTTTGTCAGTTTCCAAGTCTCACATTCATACGTCATAGCTGGTATACATTCATATATATTTTTTGTTTTATACATATTGGCAAGCTACTTTTCATGATGTCTCTATGATTACTGAAAGCTTTCCATCCAACTGTAATGCATCTTTTTATTTTGCTATAATGGTCTTTCGTTAATTTTAGTATTTGCCCCAAGTAACTGTACTCCTCAGCTTCAAGAACTTCTTCGCATATTCTGATGATGCTCTTTGGTGTATTAGGTATAAAGATTACTTTAGTTTTACTCTGGTTCATCTTTAGCCATACTTTGTGACTTTCTCTGCTAAGGTCATTTAACGTTTCTTCCAATCTCTCTGATACTAGGACAATATCATCTGCAAATCTTAAATGGTTTAGTTTTTCTCCATCTAAGTTTACTCATTCGCTTATTCTGATGATGCTCTTTGATGTATTAGGATTAAACATTACTTTAGTTTCACTCCAGTTCATCTTTAGCCATACTTTGTGATTTTCTATGCTAAGGTCATTTAACATTTCTTGTAATGTCTCTGCTGTTTCTGAGACTAGGCCATTGTCATCATCAAATCTTAAATGATTTAGTTTTTTTCCATCTATGTTTACTCCTTTGTTTTCTCAGTCTAGCTTTCTGAAAATGTTTGCTAGGCATGCTGTAAATAATTCTGGTGAAATTTTATCTCCCTAACACATGCCCTTCTCAATCTTACTTTTTTCTGAATCTTTATGTAATTTAACAGTAGCAGATCCACCTTTATGTATGTTTTTGAGCAGTGTTACAATGTTCTCATTTGCTCCTTGTTCTTCCAATGAATTTATAAATACTATGTGCTCCATTGAATCAAATGCCTTTTCATAATCAACAAGACCTAAGCACAGTGGTTTATTATATACAGTACTGCAGTTATTTCAATTTGCTGATTCACTGTGTGTAGATGATCAGTAGTCGAATAACCGCTTTGGATTCCTGCCTGTTCACGAGGTTGGTTTTCTTCCAAATTAGTTGTTATTCTGTCCGTAAGGACTTTGGTGAAGAGTTTGTAAATAATTGATAATAAGCTAATGGGTTGATAGTTACTAAGATCTTTTGAGTCACTTTTTTTGGAAAGTAAGATAACTGGTGCATTAAACCATGTTTTGGGAATTTTCCTCTTTTTTATACCATCCATCATCCAATCCTATGTCGCCTCATGAGAAGCGTAAGAACCCAGGGCTAGGCAAGTTGGTCCTGACATTTAAGACGAAAGTGACAAGCCTCACTCATCCCTGAGTGGCATTACATGAGCAATATACCCCAACCACCCCCTAGATATAAACCTACACTGGCTCAGTCTGACTGGAGCACCTTAATTACCCACTAAACCACCAGGTGCCATAATTTGGTTATATGGTTACCACCCAGCATAGTAAACAGTTTCCTGGTGTACAGGAAGCCACTTGGCTTGTCATTCAGTGTAGAGTTACCCATAGGCAGAAGGAAGAGAAAAGAATGAAGGAAAGAAAGACAGAAGAGGGAGTGTAAAGTCACCCACAGGCAGAAGAAAGAGGAAAGAGTAAAGGAAAGAAAGACACAAGAGGAAGGATGAAAGAGAGGAAAGGGCAGACACCCCAAAAGTCACCCTTAGGCAGAAGAAAGAGGAAAGAGTGAAGGAAAAAAAGACAGAAGAGGAAGGATGGATGAAACAAAAGGGCAGACACCCAAAGCAGCACACCTAGTAAATAAGTGGGCGAGCCTGTTTTATACTTCTACTCCTGCATCCAACAGTAAATTTGCTACTATTACTATTACATCTTCTGAGGCCTTCCCTCTTTTCATATTTTTAAATGTTTACTTCGTCTGGTGTTACATCTGGTACTTCACTTGTGTCAACTGAAATGTTGGCTACTGGTACCACTGTCTTTGCTGCATACAGATCTTTATGAAGTTCTTCAACTCTCTTCACCATCTTATCTCTGCATTTAATGATTTCACTGATTTTGTCTTTCAGTGATATAATTTGTTGCTTTCCTAGTGCCATGTTACTTTGGACCTGTTTCACACATTTTCCTTTTTTGACAGTTTCTTTGATCTGATCCATGTTTCTCTCTCTTTTTTCTTCTCTCTGTCTTTTGTTGATAAGCTACTTTAATTTCACTCATTCTACTTCATCTTACTTTTATTTACTACCATATCCTTTCTTCTTTTCATGAGCCCCAGTGTCTTTTCAGAATACTTGTTGGTTTTGGCTGTATTAGCTTTCCCTAATACCTCCGCTGATTCTCTTAGCACTTTAGTTAGTCTATCATGCAACTCATTGATGTCATACTCAGCATTACTTAGAGCCTGAAAATCTGCTCATTATCTCTAACTGAAAGGCTGCTTTGTTTTTCCTTACTTTTATTGGTGATATCTTGTTATTTTTAATCATCTTTCTTTCACTTCTGAAAATTAAGCTGGCTGTGCAACCCACCATTCTATGGTCACTTCCTATATTTACTTTCTCGATAACCGTGACATTTATGATCATGTTATTCTTATTTGATGATGGATGGATGGATGGATATTCTTATCTGCTACAATTTTGTTCTTTGTTTCTCCATTTGGACTTCTCCAGGTCAAATTTCTCCTTGTTCTTTTGTGAAAGAACATGTTCATTATTCTCATATTATACATTTCAGCAAAATTTACCACCATTTCATCCCTCTCATTCCTTTCTCATTCATCATCATCATCCAGACCTCCTTTCCCACAGTAGGGCAGGGTGAGGAGTAGCAAAATGTTATACATTTCACCAAAATTTACAACCATTTCTTCTATTTTATTCCTTTCTCATTCATCACCATCATCATCATTGGATCTCCTTTCCCAACCTAGGGCAGAGTGAGAAGTAGCAATGTCCAGACAGCCCATATTTCCCCAGTCCAATGGGCCATGCTTCCACTCACTCATCATTCAAGCCCCCGGAATCCTGGCTCTATTGGATATGCCAAAAACATTCAACACGTTCTGTAGCTTCACATAAACATATCCGACAGAGTCTATCCGGACACTGCCATGTTAAAAAGGGGTGCCAAACCCCTGACCATGCACTTCTCCTACAACATTCATCCAGCCAGCTCGATCTCTTGTCAGTTCCCTGACCTCACCGATTGCCAAACCTCTCTTCCTCACACTCATCCATCATATCTCTCCACCTTCTCCTTGGCGTACCTCACCTCCTCCCTCCTTCAATTTCACTCAAATATACCTTTTCACCCCTCTATTGTTATCCATTCTCTCCACATGACCATACCAACTCAGTACACTCTCTTCAATTCTGGTGGCCACAGACTTCCCCACTCCACATCTTTCATGAATCACATTATTTCGTATCCTATCTACCCTCTGTACTCCACAGTCCCATCTCCACTGCTCTCACTCCTGACTTTTCATTTTCATGCCACACCACAGTCTCACATCCATATGTTAAAGCTGGCACTAACACTCCTTCATGTAAGCCTCATGCTGCTGCAACACTTTCTCCCACCCCAAATCTTCCCATACATGATTCTCCATTTTTTGATTTGCCAACTTTTGCATTGAAGTCACCCATGAGTATAGTATATGTGGTCTTTCCTTCTTCCATAATCTGGGAGATGACATCATTGAATGTTTCTACAGTGGAATCACCTAAACTGCGGTCTTATGAGACTTGGCACAAGCCGCGATTTGAGAATATCGTGATTTAGAAATAACTAACTTTAAGAGAAAAATTACTTATGGGTCTGTCATCTTGGAAAACCTGCCCCCTCACCCCCAAAGCTACATCAAACTGGTCACCAGCAAACACTAGCATCCTGGAAAAGAAATTAATAATGTATTTAATGGAACTGAACAATATTTACTGTACGATTCTTACACCACTCTGACTGACGACATTGCTTGAATGGACCGGGGAGGGGGGAGGGGTTCCGAGGCTTGAGGCAGACTACGGCCTCACAGCCTGGGTGCTGGCTGAGTGCAGATTCATCTAAAAATACATCTCATCACCTGCTGTGATACATGATTGGCAGATTTTTTTTTTTTTTTTATGTGTCCGACTCTGGGCATAGGCTTCACAGCCTGCTATCAAGGCCCAGCAGTCCTCCTACACACCATACACCTCTACATGTCACCACTTTGGCGCTAACACCCACGGTCCATATTGAATACAAGCTAGGGCTGTCTCATACAGGACTGGTGTATTGGTATTAGAGGGGGTATTTTTACGACATGTCGGCAGGTGTTCTGGTAGATCAGTAGA
The DNA here is from genome assembly GCA_018397915.1 of Birgus latro. Taxonomy (NCBI): domain Eukaryota; kingdom Metazoa; phylum Arthropoda; class Malacostraca; order Decapoda; family Coenobitidae; genus Birgus; species Birgus latro. The sequence continues at coordinate 12,885 of JAGKTI010012009.1, read as the reverse complement.
GCTTGATTTAACGAAATTCAAATCCTTAAACTGTTCCCTGCCCCAGCGAGGATTTGAACCTGGGCCCGTTAGGACCGCAAGCCACCTCTCTACCGATCGAGCCACTGCCTGATGAATAAAATAATGCTTTAACTGTAGTAGATTTTGACTTGAGCTACTGAAGAATTCTGTTCTAATCCTCATCTCTACATATGAGACGTTTAATTGAATAGTGATGAATATGCCAAATATCTAAAATTGAGATTTAGGTTACAACACGCTCATCCGCCATTTTTCTATCCAGTAGAAACGTTTTCATGGCATGTTTCTCTTTACAACACAGTCAAAAGTCCTATACAGCAAGGTGAATTCTTGTCCCAACACACTGCAGGTTGGTGCATGTGGCCTGTGTCTCTCCAAAGGAAAGTTGTAGTGTAACAAAAACAAACATGCCAGCAAGCACTCCTCCAGGTTGTCCATGAGCAGTGAGTCTCATGATGAAGTAGGTGTGGACAGATCCTGTCCTTCCCAGTTCTATTTACATTGTAAGCCACACAGACATTCTTTTGGTTTATTACATAATTTTCACCTCAGATTTACAGTGACTTACATCACAACATGAGAGACAACATGAGAGAGATGACCAGGAGGTCCCTAAGCATACACAGAAGTGAAAATGTGATCCATCTTCTTGGAAACATGCAGTTGCCAAGAAAAAACGAAATGCTGGGGAGGAATATGTGAGTCATAGCACAAAAAAGGAAGTGCCAGTTGGGAAAATCATTCCTCCTCGTAAGTGTGACTCTTGAACAACTTGGGCAATGATAAAGTGAGTGATCTATTTACAACTTTGGGAGCAATGAGTTATTATAACAGACAGAACAATTACACAGTCAGTCATGAGAAAAGTGTTGCTATGAAGCAGTCTTGTGTCAAGGGCCATAAATCACACAAGTCAAGTACAATTAGTTATTGTGTTAAGCATGCTAATGTGCCTTAAGATGTTTGTCAGTCATCATTCCTCAGCATTCACAGTGTAGGTGAGCACAGAGTTTGTTCTGTACTTGACGAAATGACTGTAACTGGATGAGTGGAAACTGATAAGCGAGGCACTGGTCCTATTCTGAAACAAGTTAGTGATAAACAGAAAGCACTAGACCAATAATATACTGGACTACTGTTAATCCTCACCCACCCAGAGCAGTTAAATACATGCAGCACTACTGTACAAGGGTTGGTCTATCCATCTATCTATTGCCAGACGCCTCAATCCCGCATGGGGTGGCCACAAACAAATCACCTCCATGTCACTCTGTCCCCCTTCATTTCACTACCCCGCTCCCAACTCAAACCCCCCCCCTTTCATGTACCTCTCCACTCCATCCCTCCATCTCATCCTCGGCCTCCCCCTCCCTCTCGCCCCCTCCACCTCACTCACATACACTCTCCTCGTCAGTCTCTCACTCTCCATCCTCTCCACATGCCCAAACCACCTTAACGTGTTTCTCCTAACGCTTCCTATCACGTCCACATCCACACCACAACGCTCCTTCACTTCCTCATTTGTTAGTCTATCTCTCCATGTGACTGCACATGCTCCTCTCAAATAACTCATTTCCACTTCTCTCACTCTTGACTTCTGTCCTTCCAACAAGGTCCAAGCTTCACTTCCATAAAGAGTTTTTATCACAATACAGTACTGTCATGTAACAACTTTTTCACGTCCACGCTCACTTCCGTTTCTTATCACTGCTTTCAACAAACCAGCAACCTTCCTTCCCCGCAGCACCCTTTCAAGCACTTCACCCTCCAGACTTCCATCCTTACTCCTTAGAGGTACTATGGTATAGGGTTAATAATTGAACTACATTATAAGCTGCTGTATCACATATTTTGTACTTTATTCTTGTGTCTTATAGTATTTTACCAGCTCAATTTTTTGAGACCGTTTATTGAAATCAGGTGACTGGTTAATGAGTTATGAAACAAATTTTTAACACTGTTTATCTCAAAATACTGATTTGGCACATTCGTCGTTATTTGACAAAACGCCTCATATGTAAACACCTCCTTAGAGGTACTATGGTATGGGGTTAACTGAACTGCATTATAACCTGCTGTATCTTGTACTTTGTTCTTGTGTCTTAAAGTATTTTACCAGCTCATTATTTTGAGACATCGTTTATTGAAATCGTGTGACTGGTTAATGAGCTACGAAACAAATTTTTAACACTGTTTATCTCAAAATACAGTAAGACCTCGCTATAACGGACTAATTGGGGCTCAGGCCAGTCCTAAATATGCAATTTTCCGATAAAAGCGACATCCTGACTTACCCCTGCTAATCCGGACTTACTTCACTACATTAATCAAATGGTATAATAATACTGTACTGTGCACTGAAAAACATGTCTTTTAGTTGTCTTATTGTGGTGAACATAGCTGACGTTGTCAGGCAGTCCGGACTGCTTTATGGCTATATCGGACTTTTTCCGATATATAGGAGTTTAGTCCGGTAGCTCCTCGAGTCCAATAAAAGCGAATTCCGGTTTACTGAAGTCCATTATATCGAGGTTTTACTGTACTGATTTGGCACATTCGTCGTTATTTGACAAAACGCCTCATATGTAAACACCGAGATAAAATCACAAAATTGTAACGTCGCCAAACCAAACTGTTGGTAGACACAAAATAGAGAGGTGCTGTGTTCATTTACTGGTGCTTTTTTGCCCTTATTAGTGGTTTGATTGTGCTGCATTTGGGTGCAGCAACACTTATGGACCTTCTATGTAACTTTTCTGACTCCCTTGTGATCCACCAAGAATGAAATTATGGGATATTAAAGTGAAGAGAGCAAGCTGGTCTGCCAGTGACTGTCGTCGGCTTTCCTAGGCGAGTTTCATGTACAGTATTTGGCCCATATCCACATAAGGAGGCAAGACTAAATAATATCCCAATGGAATGAGGGTGTAGAAGCTGCAGTTAAGGAGAAAAGTAGGCTTTTCCGGGAATGGAAGAATGGTGGTAACAGGGAGGAGTACTTGGCTGCCAAGCACAGGGCTAGAAGAGAGGTTTACAGGGCGAAGTCTGAGTCACAGAGACTTTTACTTGATAATCTAAATCATGGAGAAAGGAAAAATATGATTTTTAGGGTGGCAAATCTGGTGAAGAGGGATAATCAGGACATTGTAGGTGGGCAGTGTGTGAAGAATGATGATGGAAGGGTAGTGGTGAACAATGAGGATATTCAAGATGCATGGAGAGAGCATTATAGCCGGTTGTTGAATGAGGAGTTTGATTGGGATAGAGAAGGTTTGGAGCCAGCTGATCCAGTGTTTGGCCCTTGGCCTTTGATTGACGCTGCTACTGTGAGTCAGGCAATAGGCAGGATGCGGGTGGGGAAGGCGGCAGGTGTGTCTGAGTTGACTGCCGAAATGTTGAAGGCCTCAGGAGATACTGGCGTGAGGTTAGTCACTGACCTGATAAATATGATTATATATGAGTGTGTTGTCCCAGATGATTGGATGAAGTGTAATTGTAAATGTGTACAAAGGAAAGGGTGATGCCCTGGAAAGGGGAAATTACAGAGGTATAAAGCTCTTAGATCAGATAATGAAAGTAATGGAGAGAGTTCTAGAAGGTATGATTAGAGAAAGAATGAATATCGATGAGATGCAATTTGGGTTTATGCCAGGCAGGGGGACCACTGATGCCATATTCATTGTTCAACAGCTTCAGGAAAAATATATTGGAAAGAAAAGGGAATTGTATTTTGTTTTTGTTGATTTGGAAAAGGCCTTTGACAGAGTCCCTAGAGAGGTGGTGAAGTGGGCAATGAGAAAGCTGGGGTTGGAAGAGTGGCTGGTTAGGGTGGTTATGGACATGTACATGGGTACTCGCACCCAGGTAAGAGTGAATGGAGCTTTGAATGATGAGTTTTCCGTGAATGTTGGTGTGCATCAGGGGTCAGTTTTTAGTCCCTTGTTGTTTATCATGGTGCTTGAAGCCCTCTCACGTGACTTCAGAGATGGACTCCCATGGAAGATGTTGTATGCTGATGATTTGGTGTTGACTGCAGAGAATGAAAAGGAGATGGAGGAAAGATTTAAGAAGTGGAGAGATGGTATGGGGTACAAGGGCTTAAGGGTAAATGCAGATAAAACAAAAGTGATGATATCTAGGGTTGGTGGCAGTACAATCAGAGGAGAGGGAGAGTGGCCATGTGCAGTTTGCCACAAGGGTGTGGGAAGTAATTCCATCTTGTGTAGTGTTTGTGATAAATGGGTGCACAAGAGATGTAGTGGTATTAGAGGTAGACTGCGAGATGATGCTGATTTCATGTGTGTGGCGTGTCGGGGAGGGCAGGTGGAGATTGTTAGGTGTGAGAGGGTTGAACTTGCAGGTGAGTCTCTTGAGTGTGTGGAGGAGTTTCGTTATTTGGGAGACATGTTATGTGCCGGAGGTGGGGCTGGAGTTAGCTCGGTTGCTAGGGAGAGAAGTGGTTGGAAGAAGTTCAGGGAGCTGTTGCCTCTCCTGACATTGAGAGGACTCTCCTTACATGCTAAGGGGTCTTTGTATGCAGCATGTGTTAGGAGTGTGATGCTGTTTGGTAGCAAGACCTGGGCAGTAAAGGAAGAGGATATTCGCAGGTTTAAACATACAGAAATGACAATGATTAGGTGGATGTGCAGTGCGTCCCTGCGTGCATGGCCTTGGGGGGCTGGGTTTACGATGGAAGAGTTGAGAGGTAGGATGGGACGGGAGTGTATTGGTGTTGTGATGAGGAGAGGTAGGCTGAGGTGGTTTGGACATGTGGAGAGGATGGGGGATGATAATTGGGTACAGAGGGTGAGAGGTGTTAATACTGGGGGAGGGGTAGACCGAGAAAGACATGGGACGAGGTCATTAAGTGTGACTTAAGGGTTAAGGGACTGAACAGGGAGGCTGCCAGGGATCGAGCAGTGTGGAGAGCCGCCATTAGGTGACCAAGGCCAACGCATGCAAGCATGTTGGAGTCTTCAAAAACAAAACGAAACAAACCACTTTACCACAATTATGGATATCAAGAAGAATGACAGTGTTTAAATTCAACAAAAACTTCATCACTTAAAAACCATGTGCAAAATAAGTAAACATTACTGATGTTAATAATTTTAGCATCATCTGACAACTCGTCCCAGATCTTTATGTGATTCAAAATTTGCCTACCTGATACAGGGAGGAAAATCTCATTTTCATACACCCATATCCCAATATCTGGTGGTGCTGCGTACCGGTGGGAGTGTTTGGTCAGAAAGCATGTCAGATATTGAAGCAATTTTCCCCATAAGATACTGAAGAAAAGCCAGAGATGCGTTCCAGGCCCAAACCCAAACTCTCATATATCTTACTCACTCAGCAGATACTGACACAGAAACACCATAGGTAATGCTATTATCCTATTAGTTATTGCTAAAAAATGGGACATCAAACATCACATATGCAGGAAGGTAAGGTGGTTGGAAGTGCAGTGGTGAGATGCATTCAGGTCAACACACACAGCAACAATGAGGCCAGGCAGGAAGCACGCTAGCGGGGGTGGGGGAGAGTGGAGGGACAGGGAGGGAGACATGCTTGGCAGTCCTGACAGCAAATAAGAGGAGAAATGAAGGCGAGAAGATAAATGAGGGAGATGGCACCACCACCACCACCTCTCTCTCTCTCTTTTTCACAAACATCCTCCTTCATTCTGAATGTTCACTCTCTTTTCTTTTCCTCCTTCTATATCTTTCACATCCTCCTTCGTCTCATTCTTTCTGTTTTTTCCTTTCCTCCCTCTCATACATCCTTCACACTCTCCCTCTTTTTCTTCCCCTTTTCCAATCTTCCCTCCCTACTTAACCTTTCTATCTCATGTTTCTCACACCCTCTTTCCCTCCCCCAGTGTCATTTTCTTCCCTCCCTCTCCCTTCTTTCCCTCCCACTGCATCTCACAGCTTATTATCTTCCCTTCCTTCCCCTTCTTTTCACCCTCTTTTTCCTTCCCTTCCTCCCTAGTCTCTCTCTTTCTCCCTCTGTTTTCTTCTCTTCCCCTCACTTTTCCCTCTCTCCATCCCTATTTTCTTTATCTTACCTCCCCCTACTTCTCACACTTTATCTTCTCTCCTTCCCTCTCTCTTCTTCTCACACTTTATCTTCTCTCCTTCCCTCCCTCTTCTTCTCATGTTTTCTTTCTTTCTCTCCCTCCCTCCCAGTTCTCTCTTCCTTCTTTCTATTTCTCTCTCTTTTTTCTTCTCTCCTTTCCCCTTTTTCCTCCCCCCCCCCCACTCTTCTCATATTCTCTTTCATTCCCTTCCTCCCTAGCCTTTCTATCCCATTTTGTTTTCTTCTCTCCCCCTCACATTCTTCCTCTCCCTCCCCCATGTTCTTTTTCATTCCACCCTCTCTCTTCTTTCACTCCCTTAGTTTCTCACACCTTCTCTTCCCTTCCTTCCTCTTTTTCCTGGAAAGCGACTTGGACCATTCAGCAGGGAGGTAACACAGCCATTTTTGCCCAGGGTTAGGGTATTATTAATGCGCAGCTTGAGGCCAGCCAGGTGACTTTGACCATTTAGTGAGGAGGCAGATGGCCATTTTCACTCAGCTGATGGTGGGGAAGATGGGGGGAGAGGCAAAGGGATGGGGAACAGACAGGGACAGCCATGCACACCATCACATCCACGTTCGGATGCATGCATTTCAAACTTAGGGAGCAGCGGAGTATTCAGACTAGTGAAGCGACGGCCATTAGGATTGTGGAAATGTTCCCCAATTTCTTTTGTTCGGTCTAGCGTATCATCAGTTATCAATGCACTGGATATCGGGGTATGGGTGTACAGCTTTATTTATTAAGAAACCACCATTTGTGCAAACATAACAAAACAGACGTTCAAGAACGCATCAGAAAACATTAACTTTCGAGACTGCAGTCGTGAATTGCGTGTAATTTTCTCAAGTTACTGATACTGCAAACTGTTGCATGATGCTGCCGTGTATTATGAATTCGCTGTTTAGAAACAAGAAATTTAGGAGATTCCGCTGTACTATACTTCTTCCTCTGAGCTTAGAGAAGTCGGTTCATATACACTGTACTTGTATTACTTTCAGAGTGTATTTTTTGCACAGTCTAATTGTATACAATCCATGCTTCTCTGTCAGATACACTGCTGAATTAAACAATGTTGTCTGCAAGATTTCTGTTAATCAGAAAGCCTACACCACAAACTCTTTCATTTGGCCTTCCTCAGTGGTAAAATAGGTGGTTGCTGTCTTGCAGATGAATTATGTTTTCCTCTTTTCTGCAGACATCATTTAGACCTACAATATCCCAATTAATGATTTTTAATTCAGTCATTAAGTTATCAAGCTTGTAATCTTCTCCGAGGCTGCCTACAATGTACATATAGAAATTCATGAATTTCAGTTTGTTTAATATCCTGGTCTCTAATTTCCCAAGACAGTGCCTACTCACAGTGCCCTTGCCATGATGAGAAATTCATATACTGTAGAGTAGTGTGTTATATAGAAAAACTACAGTACAGCACACATATAACGGAAACCATAATCCAAACTCTTGGGCCAACATTACTTAATTGTTCAGTGAAGTTACGACTGTGTCCTCTGACCTGATCATATTTGCACAATAACAGCTTCATCTTTAAGTAACCAGTAACAGGAACATCCTACAGATTTTCATCATGATCTCCGCATCATAATTTTATTTTCATCACAATCCTCACATTATTATTTCTGTAATACAATGGACAGCCAGAGAGAATGACTAGATACACACACATGTACACACAAGTATGAAAATATAACTTCCACCTTCAGTGGCAGAAGTAACATATGAAAAATAAGAATTGAAAAACTTGCAAAAACTACAAAGCATAATAGCTACCTAACTCTGTGTCATATTCACAGAAGGAATAAAATGGTGATAACCAACTGCCTATTAAAGGCGAACATTTCCCACCAGCAAGCTTTACTGATGCAACCGGACCTATGTACAGCCACCATACAAACTTTTGTTTTGTTTTGTTTTGCTAATAAAAGCTCCAACATTCTTATATGAATCAGCCCTGGTCACATAATGGCGGCTGTCCATGCTGCTCATTCTCTAGAAATCTCTATGTTAAGTCCCTTATCCCATGGTCTTTTTCAGTCTGCCTCTCACAAACCTACCCTCAAATTCACATCTCTCACCCTCCACACAAAGTTGTCATCCTCCATCTCTCCACGTGCCCAAACCATCATAATCTGCCTCTTCTCATCACAACACTAATACATTCAAGCCCCATCCTCCCTCTCAACTCTTCATTTGCATTCCTAACCCCTCCTAGGCCCGCCATTCAGGAAGGCATTACACATCCAACTGATCATTATTGTCTCTGTGTTCAAGAATCTGAATATCCTCTTCCTTTACTGCCCAAGTCTCACAATCATACAGCAATACACTCCTAACACATGCAGCATACATAGACCCCTAAGCATGGAGAGAGAGCCCTCTCACGGTGAAAAGAGGCAACAGCTCCCTGCACTTCTTCCAACCACTCCTTATCCAAGTCAACTGTGCTCGCCCCAGCCCCACCTCCAGCACATGTAATGTCCACCAAATAGTCAAACTACTCCATGCACTCAAGACTCTCTTCAGCAAGGTCAATCTTTTCCCAACTCTCCGCCTCGGCATGCTCACCCCTTCACCCTGCACGCACAAAATCAGCATTATTTCACATCCTGCCTCTAATACCATATCACAAACACTGCACAAGATGGAGTTACTTCCCATATCCTCATGCCAAACTGCTCATGCCCATCCTCCTTCTGCTTCAACAGTATCACCACCAGTCCAAGGTATCATCACTTCTGTTTTATATGCATTTACTTTCAAACCCTTGTACCCTGTTCCATCTCTTCAATTCCTAATCTTTCCTCTGCCACCCTCTCCCATTTCCCAAGATCAACACCAAGGCATCTGTATACAACACCCCCCATTGATGTTTAGTTCTGAAATCACATTAGAGAGCATCATGCACCATAATAAACAGCAAGGGGCTCAAAACTAGCCCCTAATGGAAACCTGTATTAAGAACAGTCTGGTAGCAGCACTTAAAATAACGCAAAAATATGAACTCCATCATCACCTGACATCTGCAGTGACAAACATGGCAAACTATACAGAATGTTATGTTAGGATGATCTTCATTGCTCAAATGTTGTACTGCTTTCTTTTTTCTTCTTCCCTGAAATATAACTTAAAAAAACAAAGTCCTTGTCAGGGGAAAATTTCTTTCTGACATATATCTTTGCTGTTCACTCCACAGACCATTACAGAAAAGCTGCCTATTAAAGTTCCACTGTTACCAATCAAGCAGATTTGCTTGTTTCCACCAATTTACAGTATTAACAGGTAACTGTAACTGTATGGAAAATGTGGTGATATTCTAGAAAACAGTCATCATTATTACTATGGACTAAATGTACTTCTTTCTGTAAATTCCATTTAAACATTTTGTTACGGAGCCATCAAATGTACAGTTGGTATTAAATGACAGGGATTACGCAAGGGCACTTGATACATCATATGACTGATACCATGTGATTCATCGTACCATTTGTATAGTTTATAAAGACTCCAATATGCTTGCATGTGTCAGCTTTGGACACCTAATGGCAACTCTCCACACTGCTCGATCTCTGGAAGCCTCCCTAATAAGTCTCTTATTCCTAAGGTCACACTCTATGACCTCGTCCCAGGTCTTTTTTAGTCTGCCTCTTGCAACCCTACCCCCAACATTCGCACTTCTCACTGTCCTTACTCAATTGTCATCCTCCATCCCCTCAACATACCCAGACCATCTCAATCTACACCTCCTCATCATAACACCAAAACATTCAGGTCCGATACTTCCTCTCAACTCTTCAGTCGCACTCTTGCCCCCCCAGGCCTCGCATTCAAGAATGCACTACACATCCATCTGTATGTCTAAGCCTATGAATAACCTCTTCCTTTACTGCCCATGTCTCACTACCATACAGCATTACACTCACACATGACTGTCTTCAAAACTTATCACAGCCACTTTAGATCATTAAACAAGAACAGAGATGAATAAGCATCATCTTGTAAAATTATGATGTGCTAATATGGAGGCACTGTATAAATTAAATGAAGGTATGTAACATTTCAAATCTGAAAAGGATCTTGTATAAAAAGGATATTTCTAAAGCCATAATTAAACATATACTAGGTCTGATAAAAAAGTATCTGACATTTAACTGTGATGGGGGGGGGGATTACTGAGTTCTGACTTTAATCACCTTCAAAGTATGACCCTTGGGATTAAATCATACTTAACCCAGCAGTCCTTCCATTGCTGGAAACATTCTGAAAAGTCAGTTTTGGGGATTGCCAACAAGATCTTTGTCATCTATCTATCTATCTATTGCCAGACACCAAAATCCCGTAAGGGGTGGCCATTTGACTTTGAGTTATTTATTTTATGGGGAGGGGCACTAACCCTCCACCAACCCACTTGCTGACACATAGGGAGCATGTATGGTTTGGTTATATGGTTACCACCCAGCATTGTACATGGTTTCTTGGCTTACAGGAAACCATTTGGCTTGTTACTTAATGTAAACCCACCTGTAAAGGAAAGAAAAGCAGTAAGAAGTGACAGGAAAGATGGGAGAAATAGGAAGAGAGGAGGGCAGGCACAGAAAAAGAATGATAAAGGCTAAGGAAGAAGTAGGCAGCACTACATCAAGTGAGTGGATGATGGTTGCTGCCACCTACCACTAATATTTGTCTTTATCTTCTTTTTGGGTCCTCAAATCTCAAACCCTTCAGCAGCCTATTCAGTTCAGGAAATAGCCAAAAGTCACAGAGAATCATGTCAGGAGGGTAGGGAGCCTGCCGGACTTGTATCATCCTGTATTTAGCCAAAAAAATTACAAGTGAGATGGGATGAGCAGGCTGGAGTATTGCAGTGGTGGAGCTGCTACTCCTCTGCCTTATACAATTCTCATCTCGTGTGATGCACTGCATTCTGTAAGTGATGAAGAACTCCTGGCCAGAGCTCTTTATTGATTGTTTGGCCTTCTGGAGCATACTTGTGATGTACAGCACTCTGGTAAAAACTCATTATCCAGACCTCCTTCCACCCTAGGGCCGGGCAAGAAGTAGCAAATTCCAGACAGCCTAAGTTTGTCCAGTTTCATGGGCTACGCTTCCATTCACTCATCATTCAAGCCCACGGAATCCTGGCTCCATCAGATAGGCCAAAAAAAATTTCAACATGTTTTGTAGCTTCACAAATACCGATTGGGTCAATCCAAATGCTGTCACATTAAATGGGGTGCCAAGTCCCTGGTTATGCGCTTCTTCGCTCAAAATTCATCAAGCCAGCTCGGTCTCTCATCAGTCCCTTAGCTTCACCAACTTCCATACCTCTCTTCATCACACACTCATCCACCATATCCCTCCACCTTCTTCCTGGCCAACCTCACCTCCTCCCTCCTTCAAATTCACTCAGATATACCTTTTTCACCACTCTATTGTCAACCATTCTCTCTACATGACCAAACCATCTTGGTACACTCTCTTCGATTCTGGTGTCCACAGACTTCACTCCACATCTTTCACGAATCAAATTATTCCGTATCCTATCAATTCTCTGTACTCCACATACATTCCCCAGCAGTCCCATCTCCACTGCTCTTACTCTTGACCTTTCATTTTCATGCTACACCATAGTCTTACATTCATATGTTAAAGTTGGCTCTAACACGCCTTCATGCAAGCCCTGTGCAACTGCAAAACTCAAGCCTCTGTTTTTATCAAGGCCTTCATAGCACCAGATACAGTAATCCCTCCATTATTCAGACGCCCAATACTCGGACACCCCCACTACTCAGATATCGTGGGCTGCCCAACCTCCAAAATGCCAAAAAATTCGAAAAAAATTCGATTTTTTGGGACCGCGTCAGTTTGAATTTCCCGCGCACGCTGATCGGCTGTGTTTACACGCGTGGCGCCTCTCTGTTGGTCCCCATTACCCACTCAGTTGCTGCCTCGTGAACACCTCCGACAATGGCGGCCGAAGTGATTGCTTTTGTGGTGATACCCTACCTCCTACAGTGCTTGATACTGCTCTTCACCTTCTTCATTATGTGTGTGATGATGGCCCTGCCACCTGAGAAGAGGAAGAAAGTGGTTCTGACTCTGGAGAAGAAGAGGGCAGGGTATTGGAAAAGATGGACGCCGGGTGGCCAGCATCACGGATTCGTCGTGATTTCAATCTCCCTTGCTCCACCTTGTTTGATATCAAGAAGTCCCGAGACAAACTACAGCAGTACACGGCTGATTTCGCTTCGAAGACCAGACGAAACGTGGAGGGGAAGGTGCTGTTTACTCCTAAGTATGCTGAGATCGAATAAATTCTCCAGGACTCGTCACTAAACCACACGGGAATTTACTGTTATGTACAGTGAAGTGAAGTGATGTGATGCAAGGTATGCGAAAGACGTTGTGGAAAGTGCTTGTGAGAAGTGCTGGTGAGTGTAAAGTGCACCGGAAGTGCTAGGGTGTCAGGTGCAAGGTCTTACTGTCAGAGTCTGAGATGATCGAGCGTGTTATACATCAGGACGGCGGCAACATTCTGGTAAGTACCCTAGCTTCATCAAAATTCCTTGTTTTGTTCTTTCCCTATCATTAATCTCATGCATAAAATGTATGAAAGATGATTTCCATAAAGATTTTCATGCCTAACCTGTTTTCATCATGCTGTAAATGTGTTAAAATTACCAAAAATGTTAATCATAATTTCCTGCTTGCAATTTTTTTCATGCATGGTTCTTAAGTGCACCAGCTAGGAAAAAGGTGGA
>JAGKTI010012008.1:0-11062 GCA_018397915.1 Birgus latro | reverse complement strand
ATGGAGAATGTGAGTGAATTTAAGTACTTGGGCAGTGTGATGAGTAAGGATGGTAGTCTGGAGGGTGAAGTGCTCGAAAGGGTACAGCAGGGAAGGAAGGTTGCTGGTTCGTTGAAAGCAGTGATAAGAAACAGGGAGGTGAGCATGGAAGTGAAAAAGTTGTTACATGACAGTATTGTGATACCAACTCTGACATATGGAAGTGAAGCTTGGACCCTGTTGGAAGGACAGAAGTCAAGAGTGAGAGCAGTGGAAATGAGTTATTTGAGAGGAGCATGTGGAGTCACATGGAGAGACAGACTAACAAATGAGGAAGTGAAGGAGCATTGTGGTGTGGTTGAGGAAGTGATGGGAAGCGTTAGGAGAAACACGTTAAGGTGGTTTGGGCACGTGGAGAGGATGGAGAGTGAAAGATTGACGAGGAGAGTGTATGTGAGTGAGGTGGAGGGGGCGAGAGGGAGGGGGAGGCTGAGGATGAGATGGAGGGATGGAGTGGAGAGGTATATGAGAGAGGGGGGTGTGAGTTGGGAGCGTGGTAGTGAAATGGCAGGGGACAGAGTGACATGGAGGCGATCTGTTTGTGGCCACCTCGTTCGGGATTGAGGCGTCTGGCAATAGATAGATAGATAGACAGCCATACGTGGGGTGAACATTGTCATTTTGGGGTACAGTTCACTAAGTGTGATTTTTTTCCAGACTTATATTTGACAATTTTCAGATTTTATTTATTGGTTTTAGTGAGATATTTTCAGGTATTAGACTCAGGTTAGCCTCTTTACAGCTGTTAGGCCATTTAGGTTTGCTTTAAACTTGTTTTTGGACTCATTTGGGTGGTTTAGGACTTGGTTGGGGGGGAAACCCAGTGCCACAAAAACCCATCCCTATACTTTATGTTAAATCTACTCCGAGATATGATACCCCACCTAACCATGGATTTCTACTAAACCAATTGCATCGTTAAACCGAGGTATACCTGTACCTCGAAACAAGATACCCCTAAATGCGATACCCAGGCTTAACAATGGGGGTAGAAATACCACCATACTCAGCCTAACGACGGCCAAACCCCGGTTTAATGATGGGTTTTGATTTTTTTACCGATTTCGATATTTTAGACTAAAATTTGTGTTTAGGTTAATTTATAAACTGTTTTTAGTCTTAGATTAATGTGTTTTAGCTGTAGGTGGGGTGAACACTGTCATTTTGGGATACAAGTTACAAAGTGATTTTTCCAGACATATCTGACAATTTTCAAATTTTTAATGAGTTATTTACAGGTGTTAGGCTTAGGTTAGCTTCTTTACAACTGTTAGGCCATTTAGATTGACTTTAAACTTGTTTTTGGACTCATTTGGGTGGGTTTAGGACTTTGTTGGGGGGGGGGATACCCAAGGCTCAAAAACGCATCCCTATACTTTACATGCTATATCTACCCCGAGATACAATACCCCACCTAACAATGGGTTTTTAATTAACCAATTGCATCATTAAACCGGGGTATACTTATACTTTATGCAGTGACTTTGTTACTTCCATGCTCACTTCCCTATTTCTTATTATTCCTTTCAGTGAACCAGCAACCTTTCTTCCCCATTGTACCCTTTCAAGCACTTCATTGTCTAGATTTTCATCCTTACTCATCACACTACCCAAGTACTTACATGCACTCATATTTTCCACTTCCTCACTATCAAGCCTCACTGTGCATTCAGTGACTTCATTTCTCTTGAAGATCACAACTTCACACTTCCCTACATTCACTCTAGATTCCATTTCTTACATACTCCCCCAAACTCACTCACCAAGCCTTCCAGCTCCCCATCATCTTCCCTTAACAATACGGTACTATCTGCAAACAACAGAACAGGAAGTCTCCAAAGGCTGCCCTCTCTCATTAGGGCCACTACAACATCCACTGCCCTACCTTGTATCTCTTTTATAACGTCATCCATATATTAATTGAGTAACCATGGAGACATGACACACCCCTGTTTCAATAAAAAATTCAGACAGAAAAATTTATTCAGTTCACCATCCACACGCACTGCAGCTCGAGCACTCTCATACGTACTCTTCACAGCATTCAACAGCTTCTCATTTCTTCTACACATTTTTTATATTTCCACATTCATCATCCATCCACTCTGTTATATGCTTTTTCCAATCCATTTAGGAAACATACAACTACTTTTCCTTCTCTAGAAACTTTTCCACTAACTACTTTATGTGTTCCCTTCCTGAAATTCCCTCTTCTCCAATTAATTACTCTATTGTTTCTCTAACTCTGTCAATAAGTATCCACTATCCTATCATATATTTTTTTCTATTACACTAAAAAGACATATGCCCCAATGATTACAACTCACTTCTTTTTCCCCTTTTCCTCTGTACGGGGAATAATTATACCTGACATCCAATCCTCTGGGACTCTACCTTCCTCTGAGGCCAATCTGCACTTCTTTCCATATCCATTCTACCACTATCTCTTCCCTGTGCTTCAGCATTTCATCACACACTCCATCAATACCAGGAGCTTTCCCCATTTTGACTTTCTTCATTGCTTCAACTATTATATTTCCATCCTACTGACCTTTTCATCTCTTCTCGGCTCCCTCCTTCTCCCAGCCACTTGTACTCACGTTACTTTCATTCTCTATGTTTAACATTGTGGTAGGTGGTGAGAACCATCAGCCCCTCACTTAATGTAGTGCTGCCTACTTCTTCCTTCACCTTTATCATTCTTTTTCTGTGTCTGCCCTCCTCTCTTCCTATTTCTCCCACATTTCCAGACACTTTTTATTCTTCTTTCCTTTTCAGGTGGCTTTACATTTAGTGACAAGCCTAACGGCTTCTTGTAAGCCAGAAAACCATTTACAACACTGGGGGGTAACATTTAACCAACCCACACATGTTCCCTACATATCAACAAGTGGGTTGGCATAAAACAACTAACTCAAAGGCAAACAGCCACACCTTATGGGATCATGGCATCTGGCTATATATAGATAGTTCTCTCCATCTGCTTACTTCTTCTATCTTCACCAGCAATCTGCCATTCTTATCTTTCACTTTTTTACTACCTTCTTTAACACCCTGTCTTACTCTCTTACCTTCCTTCCAGAACATTTTCTTACATTCCCTCTAATTTACACTCAAATTCCATCCAAACTCTTCCTCCAGTCTCTTCTTACTCTCTCTTACTTATCTTTTCATCTCTCTTGTCATCTCTACATATAACTCTCTATTCCATCTCTCAACTTCCTCCATGCCTCTGCTTCTCATCCACTCATTATATGCTTTCTTATTTTGCACCACAGTTTGCCTTGCCTATTCATTCTGCCATGCTGTTCCATGCAACCCCTTTTGTCTTCTCTTCCCCCCACACACATTGTTACATGCTGCACAGATTTCTATTAATAACTTGTACACACCTTCTACTTCCCCAGTCTGCTCCAAATCATATCTACCCAGCTGCTCCTCCACTTCTCTCTTATATTCTGCCTTTTTTTTCATTCTCCTGCAACCTTTCTCCCCTCTTTGTATAGACTGTTTCCTCTTGCCCTTCTCTCTTTCTACTCATCCAGTGCATTTGTACCTTGATTCCCACTACCACCAAGTGGTGGTCAGAGAGTCCACATACCCAACCTCTGCATGCCCTCGCATCCAGCATATATTTTCTCATTCTCTCATCCTCAAACACATAATTAATCATTGCCTTCCATTCATCCAGCCCACCACCCACCCTTCTCATTACTCGCCATGTATACCTGTGAATCACTTTGTGCTTAAAGAGAATATTGGATGTCACCAATTCCCTCCCGGAACAAATGTCTGCTAGAGCACTGCCATTCTCATCCACTTCTGCATACGCACCCCACTCACCAATTACTCCATCCACATTCCCTACTTTTCCATTCATATCCCCATTTCTCAATCAAAAACACTCTATCACTCTTCTTAAACTTTTCCATGCTCTCCTCACTTTTAATAAATAAAACATTCTTAGTCCTTGTAGTTCCGTCTATGGAAAATAAAACATTTCCGTAAACATGTATGCATACGGCAACATGGCGATACCACCAGACATAAAACTTTGCACCAGATAATAAAGGTAATGGAGAAGGTCTTAAGAGGTATGATAAGGGAAAGTGTTCATACTGATCAGATGTGGTCTGGGTTTCTGACAGACAAAGGAACCACTGATGCCATATTTTTGTCCAACAGCTTCAGGAAAAATATATAGGAAAGAAAAGGGATCTGTACTTTGCTTTTGTTGATTTGGAGAAGGCCTTTGACCGAATCCCTAGGATGATGGTGAAGTGGGCAATGAGACAGCTTGGGATTGAGAAGTGAGTGGTTAGAGCAGTTATGGTAATGTATGTGGGTGCTCACACCCAGGTGAAAGTGAATGGAGATTTGAGTGGTGGGCTTTCTGTGAATGATGGTGTGCATCAGAGGTCAGTCTTGAGCCCCTTACTGTTTGTCATGGTGCTTGAAGTTCTGTCACATGAGTCAGAAATGGATTCCCATTGGAGATGTTGTATACTCATGACTTAGTGTTGATTCCTGAGAATGAAAGGGAGGCTGAGGAAAAATTTAGGAAGTGGAAAGACAAAATAGAGCACAAGGGTGTGAGAGTATATGTGGAAAAGACAAAAGTGATGATATCTAGTGCTGGTGGTGGTACTATCAAACCGGAGAGACAGTAGTCATGTGCAGCTTTATGTTAAAAAAAAAAAAAAAAAAAAAACGGAGGAATCGGTCAAATAGGAGTACAATACAGTGGCGGTATAAATTTTTGTATGTTCTATTCTGCATCATGGCAGAAGGAAAGAGCTCATTGTTTACATTCAATGTAAGTGAATTCAAGGGATGATTCTCCAATGAAGACCGGAGCAACGAGAGTATTAAACTGAACCTAACAAGAGTAGCAGGTGTGGAAAAAGTGGCTGAGAGGAATGCCCAGGAATTACAACAGGTACGGGCAGTAATTACAGAGTTACAGGAATGGACCTCAGAACATAAGAGGAAGATTGAGGTGTTCAAAATGAGTTAGAGAGCATCTGCTCATGCACCGCTGACCAAGAGAGAGAGGTAACAGTTAAAAGTGAGCAATGAATCAGCCACAATTGAAATAAAACAGCTCAAGAGCAAAAATAAGAGGCTAGAAGAGGAAAGGGACAAGATCAAAATTAAACTAGATGAGTATGAATAAAAAACAAGGATGCAAGAAGAGCACAAGAGGGAAATCAAGGAAGAGCACAAGGGGTGTAAGAAAATTCAGGAAGAAGGAAAAATAAATCTAAAGGTGATTTTAGAACAGCAGAAAAAGGAAAACCAGAAAAAGGTGGAGAGGGAAATAGTAAAGGTACTGAAAAGTAGATAATCTTTAGTCAAGGATTTAGCTGGTAAGAAAAAATGTGTGATAATTTCAGGATTGGAAGAAAAACCTATGCCAATAAGATCAGAATGACAAAGAGATGAACTGAGAAGGGCTGAAAAGATAGTATCAGTAGTTATGAAGGGTGACAACGAATCTCAAGAAGAGACTAATGAGGTGTTTCGGCTGGGAAGGGGAGTGGTATGGCCACTAAAAAGTTAAGTTTTGGTCACAGGTCACAGTAAATGAGATCATTAACAGGACATGGAAACTAGCCGACAAGGAAGGTTCTAGAATGTTTGGATAAGGAGAGATGCAAATGAGGAAGAAAGAGCTAAAATAAAGGAGCCAGTCAAGGAAGCTAAGGAAAAAAAATGACCAGAGAACGGAGGAAGAGAAGTCAGAGTTCTACTGGAGAGTTATGGATCACTGAAAAGGTACTGACGGAGAGAGAAAGGGAGAAGGAAAAAATAAAAAACAATTTAAAATGATTAAAAAGGGCATAGGCTAACGCAGATGACTTCATCTCGGCAGGCCTAGAAATCAATCATTTCTCGAGGATAAATCAGCCAGATTTTAACTGCTTTGTAGAGATCAAGTTAAGAAAGGACCTTGCTGTCCAAGTGGGGGATGGCCAATACAAACTATGAAGAAGAGATGGAAAAGAAAAAATGGGAGGAGGAGTGAGTGATGACAGCAGTGAAAAACAACATACATTTGGATAATGTGGAACTGTGTGAAGGTAAGGCAGAGGTGATCAATATGAAACTAGCAACCAGGGGAAAAGGCAAGAGAGATATCACAGTAGCATATGTCCCCCCTAAGACACCGGCATGGAATAAAGCTGAATACCAGATGTTGTCAGACATGGTTAGATACCTACAGAAAGTGACTGAGAAAAGCAACAATTTACAGTAATCCTGGTGAGTGACTTTAAATGTAATGAGGTGAACTGGGAGAAGTGGGACACAGGAGGTAGTGAAGATTCGTGGGACAGTATACTGTTAAAAATAGAAGTGAATAATGAGAGGGCATAATGAGAGGCCATTCCTCTCAGCCTCGGACCAGGACTGACCAAAAGATGATGATTAAGGACTGAACAAAAGGACATGGTACAGATAGCTACATGGAACGTATGGGGTGCAAATGATGAGGTGGAAGAAAGAGATCTTGTCCAGGTGCTTAAGGGTGCAAAAGTGGATGTATGTGGATTAACTGAAACTAAATAGCAAGGTGAGAGTGTGAGAGAATGGGAGTATAGATGGGGTATATGGCAGGAGTAGGTGATAATGAGAGGGCAAAAGAAGGAGTGTGTATTGTTGTGAGTAACAGTTGGAAGGAGAATATAAGAGGGTATGGATCAGTTGACTCAAGGATTGTGTGGGTAAGACTGAAATTCGACACAAGATCATGCAGGTAGAGTGAGAGAAGAGTTCTGAACAAATGTGGAAGCATGCATGGAAAAGTTTGAAAGGAATGACTGAAGATATGAATGGAAAAGTAGGGAATGTGACAGTGGATGGAGTAGTTGGTGAGTGGGGTGTGCATGCAGAGGTAGATGAGAATGGCAGTGCTTTAGTGGAAAGTTGTGCCAGGAGGGGGTTAGTGATAGCCAATACCCTCTTCAAGCACAAAATTATCCATAGGTATACATGACGAATGATGAGAATGGTGGGTGGTGAACTGAATGAACGGAAGGCAATGACTGATTATGTGTGTGAGAGTGGATGACAGGATGAGAAGGTATGTAATGGATACAAGAGTATATAGAGGTTGGGGGATTGGACTTTCTGAACACCACTTGACGTGGTCAGAATCAAGGTCCAAATGAAATGGAGAAATAGAAGGGAAGGACAGGAGGAAAAAGTTCATATAAGGAGGGTGGAAAGGTTACAAGAGAATGGAAAAAAGGCAGAATATAAGAGGGAGGTGGAGGAGCGATTGGGTAAATATGGATTGGAGCAGATGGGGGACGTGGAAGATGTGTGCAAGATATTCACAGAAGAAATCTGTGCAGCATGTGAGGTGGTGTGTGGGTGAGGAGAAGATGAAAGAGGGTGCAGGGAAATGCCTGGTGGAATGAAGAGGTGAGAGAGGCTGTGGCACAAAAGAAGAAAGCATATAATGATTGGATGAGAAACAGGGGCATGGAAGAAGCTGAGAGACAGAAGAGGGAGTTATGTGTACAGAGGAAGAAAGAGGTGAAAAGATTAGTAAGACAGAGTAAGAAGAGAGTGGATGAGGAATTTGGAAGGAATTTGAATGTAAAGTGGAGGGAATGTAAGAAAATGTTCTGGAAAGAGGTAAAGAGAGTTAGACAGGGTGCCAAAGAAGTTAGCTGGGGAGTGAAAGATAAAAATGGTAGATTACTAGTGGAGAAGGGAGAAAAAGTGAGCAGATGGAGAGAAGACTTTAAGGAACTGCTGAACATAGAGGATGAAAGTAATGCAAATGTAAGTGGCTGCAGAATGGCTGAGAGACAGAGGGATGTGAGAAGAGAGGAAGAAATCAGTAGGATGGAAGTTGTGGATGCAATGATGAAAGTTAAAATGGGGAAAGCCCCAGGAATTGATGAAGTGTGTGGTAGGTGGTGGCGACCATCATCCACTCACTTGATGTAGTGCTGCCTACTTCTTCCTTAGCCTTTATCATTCTTTTTCTGTGCCTGCCCTCCTTTCTTCCTATTTCTCCTATATTTCCTGTCACTTCTTACTGCTTTTCTTTCCTTTACAGGTGGCATTACAGTGAGTGACAAGCCAAATGATTTCCTGTAAGCCAAGAAACCATTTACAACGCTGGGTGGTAACCATATAACCAAACCATACGTGCTCCCTACGTGTCAACAAGTGGGTTGGTGGAGGGTTAGTGCCCCTCCCCGTAAAAAAAAAATAACTCAAAGTCAAATGGCCACCCCTTACGGGATTATGGTGTCTGGCAATAGATAGATAGATAGTGTGGTGAAATGCTGATGCATGGGGGCGAGATAGTAGTAACATCAAGTACACATAATGTCAAAATTGTCACATATAAAGCAGAAACATATAACATTAAAAAATCTGTAAGGTTTAAATGGACTCCAGGACTTACAAATGATAATCATGTTCTTCACTAAGCTAAACTTTAATTTGAAATCTTATTAAAGGCTTAATCTACATAACAGCTAAAATTGTTTTACATTTTTTAACATAAAATAAACACGTATCTAGAAACATTTATCAAACAAAATCTGTGTCATGGCCGACTATCAGTAGCTTATTCATCAAAATTCAAGTTCATAGTTAAGTCAATATTTGAATTTAGTCAGAGCTGCCAGATCAGCCTTGCTATTATTCCTTGACATCAGTTCCCTACTGATCATTTGGCCTCTGATATACATCTCCCTCTTATCTTGAGAGAAGACATGCTGGGCTGCTTTAGTTGTCATTTTTACACACCTTTCAACTGACTGGGTGTGTGATGGCCAGGCTGGAACTCCACTGGGGTTCTCCAGAAACTCTCTGAGTGCTGCAGTGGTAAGTCAACATGTCAAAGGTGGCTCAGTTGTATGAGCGTTCCAGTCAATGAGCTCAACAAGTTTGGTGGCATCAGGATTAATGTTGGGTGTCTTTCTGGGTCTGACACTGCAGTCTCCAACCTGTCGCCATATCTTCTTCACCTCTAATTGCACATATTCCTTCAACTCCCTCCCTCCATTCTTCTGGTTCATCACTGCACAACATAGCCTGAAGTACAGCTTCACAATCCACATACCAAGCAGAACACTTTACTGTTGGCATCACTGTCTACCACTTGCTTCTTCTGACTCCTCAGAAGTTGCAGTTGGTATAACACATGCCTCGGACCATCCACCCAAATAGGATTTAACTTAACATTAAACCAATTAGGTATGCAGATCCCCACAATGAACTCCACTATCATTCTCAGTTATTTTAGGTTTGCTCCTTTCAAACCATGTTTGGATATCCACAGTCCCCAAAATCTCAAAGCCATGGTAAGCCACCTGCTGTGAGACACTGGTCCAATCTCCAGGAGAGCAAAATCCTTGGACAGATTTCCTGATCTGATGGCAGTGACAATCCTGTAGCCATGTAACTGATCGGTGCTGACTGAGTTGGGCAATGGGGGTCCTACAGTCATCCTGGTGAATTTAGGATTGATTTCCAACTCCGTGGCAGTGTCTAACATTGATCCTAGAATCCCAGACCACCCATTGTTGCTCAGGGTCTTGCCATCTAGGACTGTCACCAAATGTCTTAGGCTCAGCTCTCCTGTATGCGGATCACAAACAATCCAAACCAACCTTTTACCCATATTTACCTCCACTTCATGCATGACTCCTCCTGACCAGGCAGTGTTGACACTGATATTGTCACCCACAATAGCCACCAGGGTTTTGTCTGCTCCTCTCTCTTTCAGCCATTCCACCAGATGATCAGCAATTTCCTTAGCATGGCTCCTATTTTCTGTTGCCTCTGCTGGGACAAAATGCCACAAGTATTTGCCACCTGGTTCACTACATAGTGTGTAGTATTCATCTTTGACAAGGCTAGTAAACTGACTGTTACGGCCCTCAGCTTCCAACATTATTTTGGTGTCATCTCTTCTCCTATCAAAGAAGATACAGGTGATTCCATTTTCTCTAATTTTCTCCTCTGCATTTTTAATAAACCCCCTACTAGTCTCTCCTGGCCCTTCTCACTTTGTTGTGACCAATCACCAGTGTTGTGTCTGTCTCTGTGATGAGACCAGCATCTATCCAGGCAGCAGTCACAATTTCAGCAGTCTCCTGGAGCCCTCCCTGTGTGGTGCCTAGGACTGGCCAAAGCTATACTGGTGATGTCTTCTGTATTGTATTTCTTTCTTTTTGTCAATGGAAAGGCTGATGTTGAAGCTTCTGGGAAAGAAACATCAACATCTTCATCATCCTCACTAGATGTTGTCTCTGATTCAAAACCTGGCTCTTCTCTAAACAGTTCCTCACTCTTTGCTGATACTTAACTCTTTTTCCTCCTTTTCTCTGCTGCCTTTTCTCTCTCTCTTCCTTTCTCTGTAATACTTCTCTTTGTTGCTTGGTTTCCTTGTGGTGGTCAGTGAGGCCCATCTGATGTGGTCCTACACTGCCAATCTTCTCCCTCTGACCATTTTGAAGGTCAGCTTCTGGACTGCTATTTTCTGTTCTCGCCTACAGGTGCAGTTAACATGAACCTCACTGGAGCAGTTTGAGTTACATCCTGCCTCACTCGTTTCGTTTTTGAAGGCTCCAACATGCTTGCATGCGTCAGCTTTGGTCACCTAATGGCGGCTCTCCACGCTGCTCGATCCCTGGCAGCCTTCCTGTTCAGTCCCTTAACCCTTAAGTCACACTTAATGACCTCGTCCCACGTCTTTCTCAGTCTACCCCTCCCAACCCCTCCCCCAATATTAACACCTCTCACCCTTTGTACCCAATTATCATCCCCCATCCTCTCCACATGTCTAAACCACCTCAGCCTACCTCTCCTCATCACAACACCAATACACTCCAGTCCCATCCTACCTCTCAACTCTTCCATCGTAAACCCAGCCCCCCCAGGCCTTGCACGCAGGGACGCACTGCACATCCACCTAATCATTGTCATTTCTGTACGTTTAAACTTGCGAATATCCTCTTCCTTTACTGCCCACGTCTCACTACCAAAGAGC
>JAGKTI010012007.1:0-25350 GCA_018397915.1 Birgus latro | reverse complement strand
TGATATCTGGGCTGTTTCCGGGCCAATCTCGAATAAAGGGAACCTCACAGTCTGTTAGCCACTATTTCACTGACTTTGCAACATGTGCAGGGGCAGAATCTTGCATAAATACTCTTGCCTTGGTTTTATCAAAAGGGTCACTTAAAACATCACATAAGAGCTCCAAATAATTGTTCTGGTTCACTTTTTCATTTGCAAGTAGAATTACCAACCTACCAACACCATAATATGTAAAGCAGCCCCAAGCCATGAGTGAGGCTGGGTATTTAACAAACTTGGAAGTGTACTTAGGATCCTGGGGGTCACTTCCTGGTTTGCGGTACACTCGTGATGAAGGGGTACCAGTGACAGTAAATGTTGACTCATCACTCCAAAGCACAGTTTTCCATTGCTCCTCACTCCAGGCAAGATATTTCTTACAAAAATTTACTCTCTTTTTCTTCTGAAGTGCAGTTAGCAGTGGTTTTTTACGAGCACAAAAACTCCTGTAGCCCAGATCGTCATGCAACAGCTGCTGCACACTTCTGACAGACACATCTCCCAGCAACTGTGGGTTCTTTTCTTTTAAATCCCGTGCTGTTAGCCTTGGATCCTTGCTAACTTACCTTGAGATCAGCTGACGGGTCCTGAAGGTTGTCTTAAGAGGTCTCCCAGGCTTGGGAAGTGGAGTGGGAGGAATGGCCTCCCCACTGTCCTTGAACCGCTTCACCAGTTTCTGCACTGTCCTCAGTCTAACACCATCTGATTTGCAATAAATGGGAGTTTGTGGCCAGCTTTGCATGAAGTAATCACTTCCACACGTTTGTCCTTGCTTATGGTTAATTTAGGCATGATGAGAATGTGGTAGGTAACCAAATAACTGTGTTATTTGAGTCAAAACATGCCTTCGTGGTGAATCACACACAGAGACAATCCTCCTCCTGTGGCTGCCCAAACATTACTGAGCCTGCTCCTGTGGTGCCAAACCTATCAAGCAGGGTTGCCAGCTCCTGTTGAAAAAGCGTCAGCTCATTTCGCATCACAGGGGAGGGTAGTATTGACCCTACTTCACTTAACGCGAAAAAGAATGATGTCGGCAAAAAAAGTCAATACTTTCCGCGCCTATTGTATGCATGTATATGCACTAAAATAATAATTTTCAGCTAATATTATACCCATTTCCACTTTATACTAATATATACATATTCACTGGCCTTATAATTACACTGAGTGTCAGAATATCGTACCTTTATACACTCGCTAGGAATGTTTCAACTTAGAATATATTTATGCACTAAAATAATAATTTTCAACTAATATTATACCCGTTTCCACTTTATACTAATATTTACATATTCACTGGCCTTATAATTACACTGAGCGTCTGTATATCGCATATTTTCCTGAGAATGAGCGTCCTATCACTATCACACCATCTCAGAAGTGCATCATTGTGTGGTATTCCCTGAAACAGGGGTGAATGCACAGACCCATGTCACACTCAACGCACTCATAGCAGGTGTCTTTTCTCTGAGTGTTGGGTCTCACTCAAGAATTACCACACACATGGCACCTGCGTTGGGGCCTAGGTCTGTTTGGTTGGGGAGGAACAGAGATGGCGAAGTGGGGGCCGGAAATTCTCGGGAGTTTGGGCAGTAGGGGCAGTGCGGGGTCGTTGCTGTGTTCTCAGCATACTTGGCTATAATCTCCCGGCCAAGCTCCCTGACAAATCCTTCAAAGGTTTCCTCCACACCTGTTGTCATGGCATGCAGGTGGTGGCAATTTAGGGCAGTTATGTCGAGCAGATGAAAGAAGAGCTTTTTGTACCACTTCATCGTGGTCCTGGCACACTCAACACTCAATATCATGGAATCTGACTGGTCCACAAGCTGCATATTGATGTTATAATCCAGCACACTCTCAAGTTTCCAGATGTGGTGCCTGCTCTCGCTGCGGTAATCCACAGACTCTGTGCGGTGCATCAAGGGGCAGTGAACCGTGGACAAGAAGCAGACTTCTCTGTTGTGATTCCACACTGATGCTAGGATGTTATCAGCCTTGAAGAAGACCACCTCATTTCTGTCTAGTTTCCGCCCGACCTTGACTATATGACGTCGGTTCACCTTGATGGTACCACAGAGTCCCGTGTCATGCAGGTGTAGATAACAAGCGAGAAGAGGGCTGGTGTACTTCAAGGTAGAGGACATGGCCACGATGAAGGTACTCTACAATCATTGCCTTCACCACTGCTCCCGAGAGTACAATTCTGCGATCTTCTATTATGTCTGTCTGTGCACCGATGTACAAGACTATGTCTTGCACGTAACCAGTCCCACAGTCACACAAAACAAAGATCTTGACTCCAAAACAGTGCCTTTTGCTGGGTATATTCTGGTGAAAAGAAATACTGCCTCTCCACAACATGAGACTCTCATCTATAACAAGGTTGCTATAGGGATAAAATGAGGAACAGAATGTTCGTCGTAGGTGATCAAAAACCAACCCAATTCGCCTCAACTTATCTGTGTCATTTACACTGGCGGGATCATCAGCATCGTAAAAGTGGAGGCGGCTTAGAATTTGCTGAAACCGATTACGGCTCATGATCTTGCCAAAGATCGGTGTCTGCATGAGAGGATCCATTGTCCAGTATGACGGAATTCTCTTTTTACGTAAAATACCCATCTAAACTACCAGGGAAAAAAATAAGAACATCTCTGCCAGGGAGACAGGGTAATTGTAAATGATCGAATGCCTGCTCCATGTGCCCAGTCTCTCACTCTCACGTCACTGGCTGCTTCCAAACCGGTTGGTTCGTTCAACAATCTGCTCGACAAAACCCGAAAAACAGGTAGAAAAAGTCCAGCCTGCTTGAGCCACAGTGAATGCCAGGAGCAGTGCAGCTAGCTCGTCCCTGCTCAGTGAAGGGATGAATGATGAGAGAAAAATCACTCCCATCTTTCCAATTCCACGTAACATTGCCCCCATCGTCGGGGTGGGGAGGAGATGATGGTGGGGAAGGTTGGGGAGGAGGAGAGCGGAGGGCTTCCCCACTCGCACTCCTCTTCCCTCGTTCTTTACCCTTACCCTTACGGCCTTGGGGAACATCAGGGGGCTGTGGGGAGGAAGTCCGGGAATATTGGGGAGCATAAGACATAATGGGGAGTGGCTCCTCCTCACCTCCCCGCTCCATCCCCACACCACATGATTTACCCCGCTCACTCACTGCCGCACGTGGTCCACTCCGCTGCCTCACACCACCACGTGAGCGCAATGACTCACTCCCGCCACTCTCCCTTTCACTAACAGCCCCAACACTTTCCCTTTCACTGAGCACTCCCTCCACATCACTTCCGCCCTCCCCAGACACTACACTAGGCCCATACCTGAGTGTGTGACGTGCTGTCCGCTCGGGGCCGCGATGGGTGATGATCTCGCGGTCATACCATGTGGCAACACGTCCCACGGCTCCCTCCTTGTCCTCGTCCTCGCTTTCCCACTCCACATCATGTGGGGGCTGCAGAGGTTTTGGTGCTGGCTGGCCCTCTCTAGCGGCACGATACGTGACATAATTCTGCTTCCTTGGTGAGGGGACCTCTTCATCACTACTAATAGTTTCCTCCTCCTCTGGCTGGATCCAATCTTTGTCTGCCACCTCGTCATCGACGGGCGAATCGCTCTCACCTGTGAAGGCGTCCAGGGCGGCTTGAATTTCTTGCTCTGAGAGACCTCGGCACACCATGTCTGACCTGGGTCACTGCTGAGAAGTGAGTGAACGAGGTGCGGCCGCGGTATGTAGGACTGCTGGGCCTTGATAGCAGACTGTGAAGCCTATGCCCTGAGTCGGACACATTAAAAAAAAAAAAAAGCGAGAAAGATGCTCTTAATGTATTGTTCTTTCAAAATGCCACTAATTTACATACTCTAACATGGAAGCAGATGTTTTCAGTTACATTTGGAAAAAAAATTCACCAGAATATCTTTATCGGTTGAAAAGATATGGCATTTTGAAAGTAAAAAACTTTAATGACATTTTTTTCCATTTTCTATATTTGGCGCACAAGAGGTTATTCCACTCAGCACCTCATTTGTTAAGCACTTGCACTCTTATTTGGCAATAACAACTGTGTTCCATGAGCCTTTCATGCACAAATTAAAATGAGGAACAGTGATCACAGCCAATGTAAACACTGGGCAGGCATTTTCACTTAGTCAGATGTGTAGAGGCCCAAAAAGGGGATGAGTGTTACATAAGGCTGACACAGTTTCCAAGATACAAGTTTCAGTTTTTCACATACAAAAAAGTAACACTTCACTTAATATTGGAATCTGCACTATTTGCTAAGCACCTGCACTGTTATTTGGTAATAACAACAGTGTTCCAGTAATCTTTCATGTACAAAACAGAATAAACGGCAACGATCACCGCCAATGTAAACACCGGGCAGACATTTTGGCTTTTGTGTGTCACCGTGTCCACACAAGATTCTTAGACGCAGCTGTCAAAAATATCATAGTAAAATCGCAATTACTTTTTTAACATTGTACCGAGACAGGGTATAATGTTTTAATTATTGTTGTAGCAATTTATCACATAATGAGGCATTGTATAATGAGGCTGTGCTGTATACAGCATACAATACAGTATTGAACAGAACATTCGTTATTGGTAACTATGGACCATTGCTACTTTAAAATGCAGAGTAAAAAAATTCAAGTAAATTTTTTGACCGACATGTACAAAGAAACCACTTACAACAATGGGTGGTAACTATATAACCAACCTATACGTATTCCCTACACGTCAACTAGTGGGTTGGCAGAGGGTTAGAGCCCCTCCCCTTATGGGATTGTGGCGTCTCGTTATATATACAGTATATGGATAGGTGGATGGATAACCATATCACAATTAACTGTAGTTAGCAGGGCTAGGGTCACATTATGAATTGAATTGGAACTGATAAAAAAAAAATTGTGAATTGGAATTGAAATGGAATTGAGAAAAATATAAAAATAAAATTAATCTAATTTAATTGGAATTAATATCAATGAACTGATATGAATTGATGACTGACCTGATAAAATAATATTTTATACTGTAATGTACAAATTCATTAAAGTACAAAACTTACAGTATTGTGAGAAAAAAAACGAGCGTCCTAGATACTCCTCACTGGAGAAAGTTATCTAAGTTTAACAGAGGTATATTTGCATAAGTCTCGTGAGTAAATTAGGCAATTAAATCCCCTAACTCACCTACAAACACCTCTCATATACTAGCTAGTTCCCAAAGATTTGGCCAAATCAACAAGGTCACTTAGCTACGTATTGAGTCGAACAACAAGATGACGACGGGCGTGCTGTTTCGGTCTTTCCTGGGCAATCAGGCGTCCTTTGGGGGTGTATTTACAAGCGCAGCTACTCGGAGTGAAATCTACTCAAGGAGTGTGCAAGATGGCGAGCTTCTTGTCCCTCACAGGATAGAAGAGTTGCCAACTATTGCTTAATTACGTCAAATACAGCTAACTTACTCCGTAAAATATACAAGGTGAATCTAACTTAATCTAATCTTAGTTTTAATTAAACTAAACAAGATATTCCCCCTTTTCTACAGATATATATACTGTATATACATTAAAACTGGCCTCCCGTTTGATCGTGGGCTTTTTCATCCTTACCACGTCATCCACGCAGCCGCAGTTTAGGTCAATGGAAAATTCTCCAGTTACACATGTATGTATGTACATAGTTGTCTACCAATGTTAAACGCAGTAGCATTTAATTTATTAATAATAAGAATTAACAGAACGTAATCTCTGGGTTTTTAAACCTCTCAAGTACGTTTTCCTCTGCTCTTTAACAATCGACAACTAAAGTAAAAAGCACAACAGCTCGGGAGGAAAATATTTCCCACAAGTATACTCAAATAAACAGTAAAATATACAGTTCGCTATTGCAAAAAGTTAAAAATATTTAGAAACCTTATTTTTTCTTTCTTTCCATTAGATTAATGGTACTGGGTAGATTAAAACTTATTTTGAACTGAAAACATTTTAACTGAATGAAATATTGACCATAATGAACTGAACTGGAATTGAACTCTTCTTCTTTTACGAATGAACCGAATTGAATCGGAATTAATTCAAATTTTATTCTGAATTGGAAATGAATTGACAAAAATTAACTGACACCAGTCCTGGTGGTTAGGTACAACCATATATAACATTTGTTCTGCCTATTGCCAGACGCCTTAATCTCACAAGGGGTGGCCCAAACCAAACTATGTTCACATTGCCTTGTCCCCTGCTATTTGGCTGCCTTCCCTCCAACTCACACACCTATCTTTCATATATATTTCTCTGCATGGCATCCCTCCATCTCATCCTTGGTATCCCCCTCCACTTCACAAACATACACTCTTCTAGTCCGTTTCATTCTCCATCCTCTCCCAGTGGCCAAATCATCTTGAAACATTTCTCTTTTACACTTTCCATTACATTCATATCAACAATACAACATTTCTGTACTTCTTCACTTGCATGTCCCTCTCTCCATGTAACTCCAAATGCTTCCCTAAAATACAGGCAAACCCCAATTTATTATACCCCTAGAAGCAATACCCTGGAATAGTGACGGGGTAGAAATCCCACCCTACCCCGCCTATCGTAGGGCTATCCCGGTTTTATGATGGTTTTTTATTGCTTTTTTTTTTCTACTGATTCTGATGACATCTCAGACTTAAATTTTGTGTTAAAGTTGATTAGTAACCTGTTTCTAGACTTAATGTGTTTTAGTCATAGGTAAAGTGAACACTGTCATTTGGGGTACAGATTCTCAACCATCAGACGAGGTACAAAACAGTGTGGACAACTAGGCAACTCAACAAAGAATATTTCATGTTTGACGGTTGAACCTCTATCATAATAATTTAAAATAAATATTAATAATTATGAGAGCCACTGAGAATAAATATTTCATGCACTGATGAAAACTATGTCACTGATAAATCATGTGATTATATTCGGGCTGTTCAAGGAAAAAAAAACACTTTGAAAATACTGTACAAAAGAATTTTTAATTAATGTTGGAACATAAGAAAGAAAATAAAGACGCTAAGCAACCAGAACAGTAACTAAAACGACATAAAGAGAGGCCATTGAAAAGGCCATCCCGATCGCATCATTGATCGATAAATCATATGTTTACATTTGGGCTGTTCAAGGGACAACACTCTGACAATACAAAGGAATTTCTAGATAAATGTTGGATAATAAGAGAGAAGAAAATAAAAGGTGTTCAGCAACCAGAACAGTAACAAAAACGACAAAAAGAGGGGCCGTTGAAAAGATTTTCCCGGTCACATCATTGATCACACTTCCCATCAACAGAATTCCCCGTCAAAATATCAACGATTCTCCGTCACAACAGTTCGCACCCTGGATGATTCTGCATCATTCGTACATTATTATTTTACATAACAGATGTTTATTTAATTGTTCTGGGACCATCTGATGCTGGGATTGTATACTATGCTGTTGGTTCTTCTCTACCAAGTTTGAATACGAGTCGGAGACTGCATTCTCCAGTGGCTTTGACTGGGTACAAGGGAGATGGGCACTGGTTTTAAGCTTAGGTTAGCTTCTTTTACAGCTGTTACACCATTTAGATTGGCTTTAAACTTTTTCTGGACTCATTTGGATGGGTTTAAGACTTGATTGGTTGGTTGGGGGGGTGGGGGGGACCCAAGGTTTTAAAGAAGCATCCCCATACTTTACATGTTAAATCTGCCCTGAGATACGATACTCCGCCTAGTGATGGATTGGGGTATGCCTGTACAGTAACTCATTCCAACTGTTCTCACTCTTGGGTTGGGTTTGCACAACAGGGTTTAAACTTAATTTCTGTATGTTAGAGCAGGGATTTCAATCAGGGATGGAGTATTTGTATTTTTTAATGAGTTTGAACCACGAGGGTTTGTACAGCAATCACTCTCATCCGTCATCACAATATGCATACCAACACAACATCCAGTGCTTTTTGATCAGCTCTGTTAAAACAAATTCTGGCAAAATTAGGCAATATCTGGCTCAGAAATGGGAATCGGTGGTACTATGCATTTTTTGGATAATGTGTATCATCCAGCTCAGACACGGGACCCAATCAGCATGCAGAAGACCCTGCAACATGCAAGCCAAACACAATGCGTTGCAGGAGCAGACCACCAGACACGCTAAGCCTACCATCGCTCTCTCATTCTCTTCCATGGACACTGTCCAGTGAGGACGTACCTGTGCATTGTGCATTTGTAAACACAAGGTGACTACCTCCTAGTGCTGTGACTTAGCCTGTGACTCTCCATGCCTCACTTGTTGCTGCAGTGCTGTGACTTCCCTTGTGGCCTCTCAGTGCTCCATGCCATAGTGGTCTGACTGCTGTATAATTGTTAATTTGTGACCACATGGGGTTAAGTTCACTGTCCTGCATTGTGTACAGTAAAATCTCGATACGTCGACCCTGCAGAAGGTGGAATTTCAGGTAAGTCGAACTCAGACTGAACCTTGCCACTTTGTGGGAATTTCCCATAAATTTGAGGGAGAATTGGCCTTTTGTGGGAACTTTTGTGGGAGGACATTTCGACAATTAAATTTGTGATTTTTTGTGGGAATTTTATTCCCATGTGGGAACTTTCGTAGATATTTTATTTTTTGTGTGAATTTTGTGTGAAAATACGCCCGGCAACATTGCTCCTGACACTCAGGGTTGGTAGCTGGCCGAACACAAACACACAGTCTATCTCTGACCGTCGTCGGGTGAAGTTACACCGCTCTTGCACTGTCATCTATTTGGACTATCTCACTTCTGTATTTTAGTTTATTATATTCCAAGTGGTACATTTGTTATTTTTACAATTTAGTTTACCCGACTGTAAAGTGAAGTAAACAAGTGCAGAATTTTACGTAATTAAGTGATTGTTGCGCCCCTTCACCTCCATCTCCAACACAAGCTGCCTAGCCTATGAAAGCTCTTAGCACTGACATCCACCAATTTAAGAAATGAAATGCGCTGAATTGTTTTCTATTGTTTACTTTTATTATTCTATATATGCAACAGCCTACACTGCTGTTGGTCTGTGTTCAAACATTCACATATGGTACAGTACTTCCCCAACTCTATCTGTCTAGCCTAACCTAATCTATTATAGACTATGCAACCTCCTATCCAAGCCTAGCCTATGACATGCACCAAATTGTTTTTATTATTCATTTTTATTTCTTTATAAATGCCTCTTTAGTTTAGAGTTAAAAAACAACAGCAAATAATTTTGAACTTCTGTGGGGGATAATATAGGTTTTCTTGCAATTATTTCCGGTTAATCGGAAAATAGTCAAACTACCCCAGAGACCCATATAGTTCGACATATGAAGGCTTTACTGTACTACTCTATTCTCTATTGATGCCAGCATTAGGTGAGTACAGCATGATTATACAGTAATCCCTCGATTATATGGACGTCCATTATCCGAACAATCCATTACCCAGACACTGTGATCTGGCATTATCAAACCAATTACATGTACATTTTTCCATTTTATCCGGACAAAATGCTTGCATCTGGGTGGAAATTATGGCTGAGCAAACATTTTCGCCACCCAGGTGGGAATAGCCAACCAGTGTTCTGCTGTCTGGCTTGGTAGTTCACCCAGTGTCCACTAGACCTCCTCGGTCATTCCCACTTCCTGCCTGGTGACCATGTAGAGAACAGCTCCTCTTGGATAGTTGTTATGACAGTGCACGTGGCAGCTCTTGTGGTTGTTCCCTACCTGCTTCAGGACTTGCTATTCCTTGCATGCCTCCTTCTAGGGTGTGTGATGATGGCCACTCCACCAGGAAAAAGGAAGAGGGTAGTGCTGACTTTGGAGAAAAAGCAGGATATCCTGGGTGAGACTGGTGGGAGATGGTCAAATTGTGAGTGCTGATGTTGATTTTATTTTAGCTTACTGTACTGTACCATGATTTTCTTCTATTTTACCATGAGTTTATTCCATTTTCCAATTATGTTTTGTATGACCACTGCATTTTTCTTGTGTAGCCAGCTTTTTCTCATATCACTGCAGGGTATGGTCCTACAGTGGTGATTGCTTATCTGTGGTTGATGGGTTTGCTTGACCATGGTAACTGCTTGGCTGTGTTTTACAGGTCTGCTTGACCAGATATAGAGTTAAAAAACAGGAACAAGTGTTGTATGATGCACTGCTGTGGCCTTTTACAATGGCTTTCTAAAGTTAGTTAAGTAAGAAAGGCGGGCAAGGAAGAAGTCCATTATCCAGGAGGATTCACTTTCTGGACGTGCCTTTGGCTTCATTACGACAGATAATCAAGGGATTACTTCATTATGTACAGTGTTACTGTACTATATGCACTGTATCAACACTGCTGTATTTTATGCTTGATATTAAACTTTCACTCATGGGTACAGTAATATGGTTGATAATATTTTTAGGACAGAGGGCTGAGACAGAGAGCTTAGGGTAGTGACACAATATCCAGCTCACGTTAAACAGATAGCTGATTGGAAGTACCGACACAATATCTGGCATTTCGCATTAATCAGAGAGGAGGTTAGCTGAATGATGCTGGATAACCAAAAATTACTATATACAGTACACATATTCACTTCTCAGTATCTCTGTTCAATATTATTCATCAGTCTACTATACAAAAGAGAAGATCTCCAACAGTCATGCACATGCACCAGGGATGGGGCCAATTAGGGGGAGGCGGTGGCTCAATCGGTAGAGGTGGCCTAAAGTCCCGATGGACCCAGGTTCAAATCCTCGCTGGGGCATGGAACAGTTTAAGGATTTGAATTTCATTAAATCAGGCTTTAATGATCTACCAGAAGACCTGCCAACATGTCGTAAAAATACCCCCGCTAACACCAATACACCAGTCCTGTATGAGACAGCCCTAGCATGTATTTAATANGAAACTTTATGTATTTTCAATAACTTCCTGCATATGAGTACCAGAATGTCAGTAGGGTGTTTTTTGGAGGGTTTGGTGTGAACTGGGGTGAAAAGGGCAACTTTGGAAAATGTCAGTCTAGCCATTAATAAAAATGGAAACATATGGAATGTATAATGCGGAAAAGTATACCAAGGCGAGTTGTCAGTCTATATTGGCAGTGTTAAAGGAGGGAGGACTGTATTTGTATCTGTACTTGCAAATACAGTAAAATCATTATTTGTACTAGTATTTGCCTCCTGACAAATTAGTGTATTTGTATTTGGTCCCTTGTATTTGACCCCATCCCTGATATATACACCAGAAAATGTTTCTGTCCATCCGTCTTTGCTAAGTTTGACCTTGTTGGGATTGTCAAATCACTTGATTGCATGTAAGGCACCAACATGATTCATGCAAAGAGAACATAAAATCACAAAAAATATAGGCCACTAAAAAGTTGCAAACACATGTTCATCCTAACAGACCATGCTTATATTGAGGAATTTCAGTTATATTCAACAGTAGACACAAGGTGGCAGCACTGTCAGTGTGTAAACAATAGCTGGGTTTGTCCTCAGTCACTTGTTTGCATGTAAAGTATCAACCTGATGCATGCAAGGAGGAAAACAAATTAAAAGCCAATAAAAAATTACAAACACTTCTTCACCCTATTAATCCATGCTTGCATTTGTCCATTAAGATTTCCCAAATTTACAGAGTAAACATTTCAGCACATCTTGTATTTATATATATTTTTAGTTTAGGACCATCACCCACCCACTTGAGGTAGTGCTAACTACTTATTCCGTCACCTTTATCACTTTTTTTCTGGGTTTGCCCTCCTTTCTTCTGAATTCTCTGTCATTTTTAATTACTCATCCTTCCTTGTAAGGTGGTTAAACATAAGTGACATGCCTAATTAACAATGCTAGGTGGTAACCATATAACCAACCCACACATTCATTTTTTTTCTTTTTATAAATCCAAGGAAGAATGAACCAAAGGCCAGGACCCCGCACACAATTCCGTCGGGGAGGGGGGGGGGGCAAATTCAAGATCCGTTCATTTCGAAGATGCGTTACAAAGACTGGAGATCATAGGCAGTAGGAAACACAGACAGATCAAGACAGTTCCAGAGTTGACCCGCTGCATAAAAGGACTGGGAGTAACGGTTAACTCATGCATTAGAAAGCTGGACAGAAAATGGAAGAGACTTCGTTGCTAGACGGGTGCTACGTGCCCGTCGTACAGGTGGAGGGATGCAAGTAGACAGTTCAGAGGAGCAGTGACCATTGAACTAGCGAGAGAAAAGAAATAAAGATGCAACAGTGCGGCGAAGAGATAGAGGTTGAAGGGAGCTTGTAAAAGGAGGAGAGTTAATAAGATGAAAAGCCTTTGACTCCATCCTACTGAGAAGAGCTGTATGTGGAGAGCTTCCCCACAAATGAGAGTTCTACTTCTGTGTATAACATCAACAACTGAGCATGGGTAAAGAAGGTACAGAGTAGGCTCAGCACACCTAATCTCTTGGAAGCAAATTTTACAAGAGATGTAATTTGATCTTTCCAAGATAAATCCCAAGTGAATGAAACCCCAAGCATGTTCAAGGATGATGCATGATTGAGCTGGATGTTATAAACATTACTGGGTACTCCTGTGGAAGATTTTGTCAGGGTGATACAGTAAGGTCCCGGGTTACGTCAGAGTTCCGTTCCTGAGACATGACGTAAGCCGATTTTGAACGTAAGTCGAGTTTTACAGATTTTTCAACCATACATCGCATACTATACATGTAATAATCTTATAACAGGTTTGTATAAGAAACACAGTCTTTTGAACTGATGATATTTATTGAATAAAATATAAGTTGTACCTGTTACGAGTCTTCGTCACAATAGCTCACTCACTGAAGTAACGGCACTTCTCATCGTCATGGCAACCGCTTCCTCACTCTCCCGTCCTTACACACATGCCCACTGCCAACACACATTTTATTCCTAAATTCAAACACTTTTCATACTTCATCATACAATAAAGTTTACCGTAAAATACTGCCGTAAAATATGAAATACGAACATCATTACCAACACGATAATGTAAGCATTTCTAACATCAATTTGGATGGCTTTTTTTCCCTCACTCGATCACTGATGCTTTTTCTCCTTTCTCATTACGCTTAATAATATCGACTTTTTCACGTAATGTGAAATATATAAGTTGTACTTGCTACGAGTCTTCGTCACAATAGCTCACTCGATGCAGTAACGGCACTTCTCATCCTCATGGCAACCGCTTCGTCACTCTCCCGTCCTTACACAGGTGCCCACTGCCAACACACATTTTATTCCTAAATTCAAACACTTTTCATACTTCATCATTCAATAAAGTTTACCGTAAAATACAGCCGTAAAATATGAAATCCGAACATCATTACCAACACGATAATGTAAGCATTTCTAACATCAATTTGGATGGCTTTTTTTTCCTCACTCGATCACTGATGCCTTTTCTCCTTTCTCATTACGCTTAATAATATCGACTTTTTCACGTAATGTGATGGTCTTGTGTTTCGTGGAGTCATTATGGTCACTAGGAAGCTGTCTCTTAGGCATCGTGGAATCAGGCGAAAAACAAACACAAGAAAATTACAGTACAGGTGGTAGTAGCAGCGAGACTGAGAGCGATTGTTGTTTTGTTGGTAGTCAAGCGTGAGGCGGGAAAACACCACAGACATCTTGCGGTAAACAGCAACACTTTAAAAAACCGAGCTTTACGGTTTTTTTTAAATTTTCTTATATTTTAAAATTTCCGAACCGACTGTCGTAACCTCGATTTGACGTAAGTCGATACCAATGTAACTCGGGACCTTACTGTAGGTGTAAGAACTGAGTCTTTGATGCATTAAAAACAACAAAATTATTTTTACCCCAGTCAGCGACACAAGCCAAGTCAGACATTAAGTATGCCATAGCCTCATTCCTTGTTTGCTGAAATAACTGCTGAGATGGATGTTGTGGGAACCAAATGGAAAACTGAAGGGTCGAATCATCAGCATATGAGTGAATAGGGTTTGATGTACAGCTTAGGTCACTGATGAATAAAAGGAAGATAGTTAGTGATAGGACAGAGCCCTGAGGAACACCACTGTTGATAGATCTAGGAGAAGAACGATGGCCATCTACAACGGCGGCTATAAAACGACCAGAAAGGAAGCTAGAGATGAAGGCACAGACATAAGGACAGAAACCGTGACAGGGCAGTTTAGAAATTAAAGATTTATGCCTGACTCGATCATAAGCCTTTGAGATGTCGGGTGCAATGGTAAAGCTTTTGCCAAAGTCCCGAAAGGAGGATGACCAGGAGTCTGAAATGTAGGTGAGAAGATCGCCGGTGGAGTGTCCCTGACGGAACTCATTCTGACAATCAGAAAGAAGGTTGTGAAAGGAGAGATGCTTTAAAATTTTCTGTTAAGAACTGACTCGAAAACTTTTGAGACAGAGGATGTTAAAGCAATTGTACGATAGTTAGAAGGTTGGGAATGGTCACCCTTCCTTGGGACTGGCTGAATGAAAGCAAACATCCAGCAAGAATGAAAGGTACAAGTTGACAGACAAAGGCAAAAGAGTTTACCAAGGCAGGGTGTAAGCACAGAAGCACAGTTCTTGAGAACAACAGGAGGGACTCCATCAGGCCCATATGCCTTGTTAGTATTGAGGCCAGTGATGGCAGAAAATATATCAGCTGAAGAAATTCGAATGTCAGCCATGAGGAAGTCAGAGGAGGGAAGTGATGGAGGAACAGCACCAGAATCGTCTAAGGTGGAATTGGAGGAGAAAATCTGAGCAAAGAGATCTGTTTTATCAGTAGAAGAAATAGCTAAAGAGCCATCAGTGTAGAAAAAAGGAGGGAAGGATGATAAGGTAAAGTTGTCAGAAAGGTTTTTGGCAAGGTGCCAGACGACGGGGGACAAATTCGAGTTGGAGAGTTGAAAGCATTTAGCACAGCTGAAATTATTTTTAGCAGAGCGAAGAACAGACTTAGCACAATTCCAGGCAGAAACATATAAGAGATGTGATTCAAGGGTGGGATGACTCTGGTACCTTTTACAGGCCCTCCTTATTGTGGACAGCACTAGAAAAAGTGTGATTAAACTAGGGCTTTCTTGTATTAATCAAACAATATGAGAAGGGAATGTATGCTTCCATACCTGAAAGAATAACCTCTGCAATGCACAAAGCACACTCAGATGGCTCCCGGCCATGGAAGCAATAATCATTCCAGGGAAAATCAAAGAAGTACTGCCTGAGGGCCTCCTAATTTGCAGCTCCACAGTGCCATAATCGATGTTTCTTTGGAGAGTCCACAGGCCGTACCGGAGTGATAGGATAGGTTAAAGTAATAAGGTTGTGATTGGAGGAGTGCAACAGAGAGGAAAGATTAACAGTGAATACTCAAGGATTAGGTGAAAGGAACAGGTCAAGTATGTTGGAGCTCTCTCCAAGGCGGTCAGGGATACGGGTAGGGTGCTGTACAAGCTGCCCTAGGTCATTAAAGATAGAAAAGATGTAGGCTTGTTCACCAGGTCGTTCAGTGAAAGGAGAGGAGAGTCAAAGGTGGTGGTGAACATTGAAATCTCCTAGAATGGAGATTTCAGAGAAAGGAGAAATGGATAGAACGTGTTCCATCGTAGAAGTAAGATAGTCGAAGAATTACTCATAGTCAATAGAATCAGGAGATAAGTAAACAGTACAGATATATCTAGTCAGAGAATGAAAGGGAAGCCGAAGCCAGAGAGTAGAGAATTCTGAAGAATCAAGTTCAAGAACACGAGAGCAAGATAAGTCGTTGCGTACATATACACAACAACCACCTTTGGCTTTGAAATTAATACAGAGAAAGTAGGATACAGAAAAGGGTTTGCTATCAGTTGCTTCAGATAGCTGAGTCTCAGTCAGGAAGAGAGGGTGAGGTTTAGAGGAGGAGAGGTGGTTCCCAGCAGAGCAAAAGTTAGAGAAATGGCGGCGAATATTGCAATGAAGGAGTGAGTCAGACAGTTGTTCCAGGCATCTTGTTGAGTTGTCACTGGGAGAGGGGTGGATTGCGGGGGCATTTATGATCCTCACCCCTAGGGACTCCGAGACTTGTTTGAATTCCCTACATGCAAACAAGTTGGTTGGTGAAGGGTTAGTTAGTTAGTTACAGTAAGTTCTCGTTTTTCACTGCTTTGATGTTCCGCCAAAAATGCCGTGAAACGTGAAACACTGAAGTGTGATGTTAAGAATCAAAGGGTAAAATAGATGGGCGTTCCAATGGGACAGGTACCTACCTTATCACAAAGTACTATAACACCAAACAGGCCCTACCCAAAATTAAATGAGTATAACACCAAACAGGTCCTACCCAAAATTAAATGAGTATAACACCAGGCCCTACCCAAAATTAAATGAGTGTTTACTAGTTGCTTATACAGCCTAACACAATAAACATGTACCTGAAAAGACATTAAAAGTGTAACAAAGGCCACTGAAAGGCCAAATCCTCGAATGCAGCCCACACGGTTTGTTTTTATCAAGTGATTCCCTGTACTGTTTTTCCACAGGATTGAATTTGTAAGTTCAACATTTACATTACTGTTCTGGTAAGTTTATGTGCAAGTTAAGATACAATTAAATAATGTTAAAGCAAGCAATAAAGTCTCATAACCAGTTTAACTGATAGCCATTGGAATGTTGACTGGTTTAGTTGTTCTTTTAAGATTTGAAGTAGTGGTTTTCCATAGGACTGAATTTCTAAGTTCAATATTTACATTACTGTTCTGGTAAGCTTATGTGCAAGTTAAAATACTATTCAATAATGTTAAAACAAGAAATAAAGTCTTATAAGCAGTTTATCTGATAGCCGTTGGAATACTGACTTGTTTAGTAGCCACAGATCAGCTGAGCTACCAAAACAGTGAGGATGGCAAATGCTGCAAGGTCATGTACTAACTGAAGACGTTTATTTGATAGAGTTTGTATGCTCAAGTGTCAACAAAACTCACATTTAACACATTAATAATCATTCTTATATATATGCACTTGTATTATGGAGCTGAAGTGGTCGCCATCTTCTTTGTTTACAAACAGGGGAGGATATGCGTCGTCTGCTGAGTGTCGGCTGCCGGCTGGGAGTGTCGAGGTTAGGGGGAAAATGACAAAGTTTGTGACATGTTGAAAACTTTTTCTTTCGCAAAAAATGAAGCGTCGATGTAAAATGCGTCGAAATATGAGGACTTACTGTAGTTTGTTGATGATGATGATGATGATGATGATGATGATGATGACGACAATGATTATTATTATTATATTATTATTATTTAAGTGGTTTATTATTATTATTATTATTATTTAAGTGATTTTAATGTTAACCACTAGACCACACAGGATTTCATATCAGCTAGAGGCTAGCGGGTTATGGCGCTTGTCCATCATTCACTGGGTGGTAAGTATGGATGGTCTCCGTCTTACGAAAGGTAGACTTATGAATTTTCAACTTTACGAACTTGTACCTTCAGTACAAAATTCAATAAACTACATGAAATGTTCAACAGTTTATCATAAAACTGGCTTTGTGTTAATGATTTTCCCCAACTGTAGGCTAATTTTAAGTGTTCTATGCACATTTCAAAGGCTTGGTAGGCTTCACTATGCTATGTTGTTTGGTTGGTTTGGTGTATTAAATGCATTTTCGTCTAACAAAAAATTCCACTTATGAGCAGTTTCTCGGTACGTAACCCGCTAACAAGTGGGGGACCACCTGTACTTAACTTTATTAAAATTCTTTTTCGAACCTTCATCATCATCAATTAATTTACCTGTGAATTTTTGTTGTTTATGCATTGTTTTCTTAGTGTCTAACATTGCACTGGATATTCCCATGTGTGTTCTGATGTCTACATAACTAAAAGACCGAAGAACACTGCCACAATTAGGAGGGGTACTGTACAATAAGCCCCAATAGTTGTGTCGCGATTTTGTCCGAAGATTAAATGTAATTCACGGCACATTATGAAAGCCCTACCAAACGGTGGAATATACCAGACGTTTAGCCTGTCAGCTTTTCACCAAATTTCACGACATGACTATTGGTGCTCACTGTACGTATAGGTAGGGTGTAGGTCGGCAGGGTATTGCTCAGTATCTAGACGTCATCCATATCCGAATGTACCGATGGCTCTGTTACATTGGATAATTGAGGGATCACCATTTTCACCTAAGGTATCTTAATTCATGTGCCCTGTTTCCCCACTGCACAAGTATTTCAATATTGCAATGAAGTACTGTATTATTTATACAATGACGGGATTTTTCCTGAAAGTTGTTTATTCACACATTCAGTCGTGTGTCAGCATCCGGAGTATAATGTCGGACTGTTTCGAATCATGTGAAAGAGACATTATGCAATATACAGACTGTATTCTATCTATCTATCTATTGCCAGACGCCTTAATCCTGTAAGGGGTGGCCACAAACAAACCGCCTCCATGTCGCTCTGTCCCCTGCCATTTCTCTGCCCTCTTCCCAGCTCACACCCCCTCTCTCATATACCTCTCCACTCCATCCCTCCATCTCATCCTTGGTCCCCCCCTCCCTCTCCCTTCCTCCACCTCACTCACATACACTCTCCTTATCAGTCTCTCACTCTCCATCCTCTCCACATGCCCAAACCACCTTAATGTGTTCTTCCTAAGGCTTCCTATCACATCCACATTCACACCACAACGCACCTTCACTTCCTCATTTGTCAGCCTGTCTCTCCATGTGACTCCACATGCTCCTCTCATTTCCACTGCTCTCACACTTCCATCCTTACTCATCACACTACCCAAGTACTTAAATTAACCCCTAACAGGTGGGTAACGTTACGTAACGTCCGTGCATGAGGAAGCAGGAGACGTTACGTAATGTCCGGCCATTCTCTGCCCTAATTTACTGGTGAAATTGGATATGGCATCCTTGTCACCTACTGTCCTGCCCTCTACCCACCCAAGCCTTGAAACAAGTAAAATCAAATATACATAAATAAGTTGTAGTGTAAGACTTGGTAAATGAGTTGGGGAGAGTATGTTAGAAATGGAATCTAAAGGTGAATGTAGGGAGGAGTGAAGTGATGGTCTTTCAGAGAAGTGAAGTCAGCGAATGTACAGTGAGATTGGATGAGGAGGTTATGGAGAATGTGAGTGCATTTAAGTACTTGAGCAGTGTGATGAGTAAGGATGGAAGTCTGGAGGCTGAAGTGCTTGAAAGGGTGCAGCATGGAAGAAAGGTTGCTGGTTCCTTGAAAGCAGTGATTAGAAACAGGGAAATGAGCATGGAAGTGAAAAAGCTGCTACATGACAGTATTGTGATACCAAATCAAACATATGGAAGTGAAGCTTGGACCCTGTTGGAGGGACAGAAGTCAAGAGTGAGAGCAGTGGAAATGAGTTATTTGAGAGGAGCATGTGGAGTCACATGGAGAGACAGACTGACAAATGAGGAAGTGAAGGAGCGTTGTGGTGTGGATGTTGATGTGATAGGAAGCGTTAAGAGAAACACATTAAGGTGGTTTAGGCATGTGGAGAGGATTGAGAGTGAGAGACTGACAAGGAAAGTGTATGTGAGTGAGGTAGAAGGGGGGGGAGAGGGAGGCCAAGGATGAGATGAAGGGATGGAGTGGAGAGGTATATGAGAGAAGGGGGTGTGAGCTGGGAGCAGGGCAGTGAAATGGCGGGGGACAGAGAGATATGGAGGTAATTTGTTTGTGGCCACCCCGTACGGGATTAAGGCATCTGGCAATAGATAGATAGATGGTTACATGTGTTCAAATAAAACTGAATATATGTATGCAAGTATTACTGTTATAAGTGTACAAGTAAAACAGAACATCCATTTCATCATCCAATCTTAAACAGAACACCTATACAAAAGATTCTGCAGACAATGAATAGTGTAAAGAATGCATAAATGGTAAATTTTGTGTTCAATGAAGAAAATGAAAATGAGTGAAGAGTCAGTTAGCCTCACTCCAGGTGCGCCTGGTGATAAGCTGCCTGCCCACCCTCCTCCTACAACCAGCAGAGACATATTTCCCTAACACCTCATACCTTTGTTTTTCCTCCATTTTCATTGATATATGCATTTATCTATCTATTGCCAGATGCCATAATCCCATAAGGGGTGGCCATTTGACTTTGAGTTATTTGTTTTACAGGAAGTGGCACTAACCCTCCACCAACCCACTTGCTGACACGTAGGAAGCACGTATGGTTTGGTTATACGGTTACCACCCAGTGTTGTAAATGGTTTCTTGGCTTACAGGAAACCATTTGGCTTGTCACTCAATGTAAAGCCACCTGTAAAGGAAAGAAAAGCAATAAGAAGTGACAGGAAAGATGGGAGAAAAATGAAGAGAGGAAAGCAGGCACAGAAAAAGAATGATAAAGGCTAGGCAGCACTACATCGTGAGTGGATGATGGTCGCCACCATCTACCACTACTGTTTAGGCTTATTCCTTAATACTTTATTTTTCCTAAAACATACTGCCCCACACGGTCATACAATTGATAATTCACCCGCCCATAAGGAGTTAAGCTTTTGAAAGTTGGCAGTTGACTGGTTGTCCAAAAGCATTTATTATTAATGCTTCACTTTAAATAATTTCCATTTATAAGGGTTAAAATATCTGTTTGATGATAAGACCGGCCAATTAGAATTCCCGGTATTACAGTATATACAATTACTGATAAAGATTAGATTAATTTTACAACTGGGTCTTACAAAGTTTCTGAGATGGCCTAGGTATGTTAGAAATTTTGAATTCTCAGGACACACCAAAATATGTTCAAACTGTACCTTGATATTTTTTTCCTTCATGTTTGGGGAAATTAACCCTTTGA
The DNA here is from genome assembly GCA_018397915.1 of Birgus latro. Classification (NCBI taxonomy): domain Eukaryota; kingdom Metazoa; phylum Arthropoda; class Malacostraca; order Decapoda; family Coenobitidae; genus Birgus; species Birgus latro. Next base: position 4,448 of record JAGKTI010012007.1, on the reverse strand, counting down.
GATTCCGATGACGATTTTAATCATCATTTCAAATCCAACCTCAGAGATTCCAATGACACTTTTATTGTCATTTTAAGAAACTTTTGTAAAACATTCACCATAAACTGTGTTTATGCGTCATAACAAACAGCCTCCAGAGCGACGTCATGAAATTGTTGCTCAATGCATGGCAGGTACTTCACAGCTGGTCTGACTCATGGCTTTGTTTCTTTATCACATTATTCTTGGTGAACATTTTTTTACAACAAGGTATAAAATTTTTGTTTTTTCCCTAACTTCAACTCATCACTTATGACTTTTTGTTTTCCGTTTTGGAACATACTACAATAAAGTACAGTACAACTGTTCAGCTTCAAAATAACACCACAAGCAGCCGTGGCTCAGTGGGTTAGAACGCTCCGCTCTGACCCAAGGGTCGGAGGATCGAATCCACCCAAGGGTCATTGGTAGACATCAGGAAAGGCATCCGGTCATAAAATGCTACACGCTCCAATCCAAAAGTCCTCTACCCAGGGGCAACGCCTTAGCCCTTCGGGGATACCAGGCATAAAACCAAATTATTATTATTTAACCAGCATCCTATCATAAAAAGTGTATTTGCACTGACTGATCAAAGAAAAAGACTGCGAAGCAAATATGCGGCTGAGACTAAAAGAAAATTATGCATCTCTTTCCTTTCGCTTTACTGCAAAAGAAATGCAAAAATTACCATATTATATATATCGCTGTAAAGGTAATTCATTGTAGTTTTGCATGGTTTAAACCAGTTTTACATGTCTGTTATTTTTTATTTATTTATTTTTTTTTTTGTCAAGTATTTTTCTACAGTAAGGCATAAAATTTTTGGTTTTCGCCTAACTTCAACTCATCATTTTGACATTTTCTTTCTTCTCCTTTTTTGAACATACTGCAATAAAGTACAACTATTCAGCTTTAAAATTACACCAGAACCAACATTCTAGCATGAAAAGTGTAAATACCCAGTAGGATCAAACAAAAATATCACACCGTGAACATGAGGGTCAGCTTGAGTGTGGCTGACTCTAGCAAAGACATTATGCTGCCCAGAAATCTCATAGGGTTAAGGTAAATTATGTCATTACTGCAATAGTTTGTACAATCTAGCCTACTAAACATCACAATTCCAATGAAAACTGACATTTCCTAAATTCTGATGAATGGTTGACATGGGGGGGAGGGGACAGGCCACTCATGGGATGTCCCCAGTGAGCTGTATAATACAGTACTCAGTGGATGTCCCACTTGACTGCGCATACGAATATCCAAATTTTGAACGTGTTTTGCTGTGGCATCAGTCTGCAATATGCTTTCTACTATCACATCATCCATAAGTTTTCTAACTTTTTAGTTTCGAATATCTAGGTACAACTTACAACAAAGCTGCGACAAGGTATGGGCTATGAGACACTTTAAAAGTGACAGTGACATACACCTGCTTCACCTGTGTCTACCAACCATTTTCCATTAGAATTCTGATGTTTTACTTGGTTAGATTTTACAACATGTTGAAGTAATGACAATTTCCCTTAATTTGCTTGAACACAAGAGGGGAAAATCACGATACCGATAATCATAAAACTTTACATGGACATGTTTTGATTTGTCCAGAGAAATAAAAATTTCAAATATGTCTAGACCATTTGAGAAATTTAGTAAGGCCCCTTTTTTAAATTAATATAAATAACTATATATAACATTTTCTTTAGTCAATCATGCTGTCAAACAGTTACTGTAACCCATTTCCATTAATAAAAATAATTTACAGTGCACTGTTAATAATAAATGCTCTCAGACAACCAATCAGCTGCCAGCTTTCAAAAGCTTAAGGCTCATTTCTTCTCAAGAGGAGATCGCACAGGCTATAGACTGCAGACATACTTCCTATGGGCACAGTCTATTGTATACAGGTTGTTGTTGTTGTTGTTGTGCAACCCGTTGGTCTGATCATGCAGATCCATCAAACCTCAGGCAAGCAGTTGCCTCCGCAAGGCCATCCCTGGCAGTGAACCGATGTTCCCGACTAACAACACACCACCACAAGGAGGCATGGGGATTGGTGTGTAGGCTTGGTTCCAAGGTGGACACCAGATTTGCATCTCCTGCCTGATAAGACAGGCACTAAAGTAGGTTCTCCATCACCCCATTATGTAGTTGTATGGGTACAACTCAGAGTTGTAAATAGTTTTCTAAGTTACAGGAAACTATGTGGCCTGTCATTTGGTGCAGCATCACCTGAAGTGGAAAGAAACACAAATAGTGACAGGGAGGATGGGAAAAATAAGAAATGAGGGCAGGCACAATACAACAAAGCTAGACATGATGGAAGAAGGTAAGCAGAACTAAATCAAATTAGTGGATTTGGGGTACCCCACATACTTAAAATATATATACAGTACACAGTAAACCCTTCATAAGTCAAACTTTTAGAAGACGGAATCTTTGGTTAGCCGAACTCAGGCCGAGACCACGTATGTTAGTAGGCCTAAATGTGGAGGTAGGGGGACAAATGGCGCCAGGTGGACATGTGGTGCCAGTCTGCTGCTTGCCTTCAGAGACAGTTGTGCCATTCTCACTGTCATCTAGTGTTGAGAAATGCTCTCCTTTTGCCTTCTGCCTTGTCATGGAAGGTCCAAAGCGTAAAAGAAGTGATATTGGCACCTCTAGTCGTAAGGGAATGAAGCTGGAAAAAAAAAAAAAAAATGTGTGTGTGACTTATTAAGGTTAAGTGATCGTGATTAAAGTTCAGTACTATTATTACTGCAAGTGTTACATTGTAGTCTATTACAGTGATTACATAAGTTTAGTTCTTAATGTTCAGTGAAATAAATACTGGGTACTGTTTAGAATGTTATGTTAAATTGTGAACTCAGCCACCTCTGTCTCCAACATAAACTGCCTTCGGATCTGTACTTCTCTTATGAAAGGTAAAGTAGGTGCACTGAATTGTTTCTTTTTTGTCTTTCTTTATTCAATTATATACTGATGATTTGGTGTTGATTGCAGAGAATGAAAAGGAGGCAGAGGAAAGATTTAAGAAGTGGAGAGATGGTATGGGGTACAAGGGCTTAAGGGTAAATGCAGATAAAACAAAAGTGATGATATCTAGGGTTGGTGGTGGTACAATCAGAGGAGAGAGAGAGTGGCCATGTGCAGTTTGCCACAAGGGTGTGGGAAGTAATTCCATCTTGTGTAGTGTTTGTGATAAATGGGTGCACAAGAGATGTAGTGGTATTAGAGGTAGACTGAGAGATGATGCTGATTTCATGTGTGTGGCGTGTCGGGGAGAGCAGGTGGAGATTGTTAGGCGTGAGAGGGTTGAACTTGCCCGTGAGTCTCTTGAGTGTGTGGAGGAGTTTTGTTATTTGGGAGACATGTTATGTGCCGGAGGTGGGGCTGGAGTTAGCTCAGTTGCTAGGGTGAGAAGTGGTTGGAAGAAGTTCAGGGAGCTGTTGCCTCTCCTGACACTGAGGGGACTCTCCTTACGTGCTAAGGGGTCTTTGTATGCAGCATGTGTTAGGAGTGTGATGCTGTATGGTAGTGAGACCTGGGCAGTAAAGGAAGAGGATATTTGCAGGTTTAAACGTACAGAAATGACGATTAGGTGGATGTGCAGTGCGTCCCTAGTTACAAGGCCTGGGGGGGCTGGGTTTACGATGGAAGAGTTGAGAAGTAGGATGGGACTGGAGTGTATTGGCGTTGTGATGAGGAGAGGTAGGCTGAGGTGGTTTGGACATGTGGAGAGGATGGGGGAGGATAATTGGGTACAGAGGGTGAGAGGTGTTAATATTGGGGGAGGGGTTGGGAGGGGTAGACCGAGAAAGACATGGGACGAGGTCATTAAGTGTGACTTAAGGGTTAAAGGACTGAACAGGGAGGCTGCCAGGGATCGAGCAGCGTGGAGAGCCGCCATTAGGTGACCAAGGCCGACGCATGCAAGCATGTTGGAGCCTTCAAAAACGAAACGAAACAAAAAACTGTATAACCTTCTTTACTTTAGTGTTGAAAATACAAGTAATAAGTATTGTTTTTGCAATTTGGGGGTTGAAAATCCATCTCCAACACACACTGCTGACAGGTCTCTACTGCCTCTGTGAATGATTTTCTACCGATTAACCACTTCAGTGCCGTTACCGTGATGTCTATTTCAACTTTCTTTATGCTTCCTCCAGCCGATTTTATGGCACTCAGGACTGCACTCGCGTACTCAAGGGGTTAATGAAGGCTGTACCAACCCCGTGCACCTCCACAGATCCTCCCTACACTGAATAAAATCGTCTGGTGGCAGCAAGAACAAAATGAAAATACAACCGGCACTGAAGGGGTTAAAGGTAAATTAAATGCACTAAATTGTTTTTTTGTCATAACTTATTTATTTGTATATGCTCTAATTTAGTGTTGAAAGGACAAGTACAGGTAATAAGTATTGT